>KK117591.1:263198-320550 GCA_000611955.2 Stegodyphus mimosarum | reverse complement strand
CTCAGAACCCAGTTATTTCAAAGATGTAATGTCAGAAGAATTATTTTTTTAAATCTTTTATATATTAAATGTGGGTTTGTAAAATATTATAATTTTGTAAAAAACGAGCAATAGTTTTTGTGAATACTGTACCTAGTTTCTAAGTTTATTATTTAGCTTTATTAAAATTAAATTAAATTTCCTTTTTAACACTTAATATAATTAAAGGTCTCAATTTCTTTCAAAGCCGTTCTGTTTGATCTTTCTTTAATGCAATTTTAAGGTATGCAATTAAATATATTCTACATATTTAAATCAGTTTTACCATGTTCTATAAATTAAAGTTGAACTTTCAGTTGAACTCATATGTATTCTTCTTCTTTAACATATCTTCGTATTACTAAAATTACATACAATTTAATATTTTGCTCTTTTTTTTGTACTCATTTATATAAAGAGGTTTATTTATTATTACAGACGTGACCTGAAACTCCAAATCATCTCCTTAATAGCAAAGAAAAGTTTTTGTTGATAAAAAGTATAAATAAAGTAATAAAAAAGTAGGATGTTTTGTTCTTGAATTCCTACGAAAGCAAAAACATTCAATTATCTAATAAAATTCTTTATATATAAATAAAGTTATTTACCATAGATTATAGATTAATGATTATTATTTATGTATAAAGAAAAGGTAGTATCACAATAATAAATTAATGCATAATTTTATAAATTATGTCGAATTACCCCTCTGTATCACTAGGTAAATTTCAAAACTATGCCAGTGATAAACACCGCGACGTAATGTTATGTGAAATGCTATTCAAAACTGTATGAATTTATTGCTTCCTTAATGGAATATTATCTGAATAGTACTGATTCATTATTTTTGAAACAATGCTAATTAAAATATTAATCCTGTCTGAATGAAATCGGTATGAGGATCTACTTAAATTTTGCTTAAAACTAAATTTTATAGAATTATTGAATTTTATGAGATCATATATGTGTTCTTGGCTATAAGATTGTTTGTTCTTTTTTTTTCTTTTTTTTAAATTTATTCCTAATTTTAGAAAAGTCTGTGTCATTAGGACCCAAAATTTATCACTCATTTAAAATAATTTTTAGTTCCTTTTTTCTTCTCTTTCTGCTTATGGATACCATACACTATAATAGTATTCTTAAGATTCAGTTTTTTAAAATGAAAACTTTTAAAAAATCTTCACTTTGTTCTGGTTCTGTTTTAATTAAATTTTGCACTTTTTTCCTTCTCTTTAATAAAAATCGAGAAATTGGTCATAGAATATGTTAGACGATGAAATTTTGGATCTGACATAGACAATTATGATGATGGAACTGGTGATTTTTCATCAATAACAGGCAATTATGGTTTTTCAGAGATTATTTTCATTTAAGCGTAATTCATAGAATAATAAACACAAATAAACAAGCGCCAAGACAAGTGCATTATTTATTTATCTGTGTCAGTCTTACTTTTCATATATTTTTATATTATATATTATATATCAAATATTTATTATACATTATTTTATATATTTATATTATTTCATAGATTTATTATATATTATTTCATTTATTTATTATATATTATTTCATATATTTATTATATCATTCACAATAAAAATGAAAGCAGCCTCAGACTACTCATATAAAGCGAAAGTAGGGGTTAAAAGAAGCAAGATTATGCTTAATGGATTAGATTTAGAAACGAACGTTTCTTTACTTTTCAGCAGAGGGGCACAGTAACACTTATTACTGTTGTTATTGTCACATTTATTAACGCTAACTCATATTGTCATCAATTATTTATTGTTAACACTTACTGTCATTGCCACACTTATTATTGTTATACACTTAGCATTCAAACCAAAACTTTCAAAAATGAAAGTTTTGGTTTGAATGTTATTAGATAATTGATTTTACTTTGCTATTATGAAAGTATATGCGGAAAAAATTATTTGAATCATTTTAATATTTTTAAAATAGAAAAGGGAAATAAGCAAAATAATAAAAAAAAAGGACTTGTGGATTATTATAAATTAAAGTTGAAATTTTACATTTTATATGTATATATATAGAGAGAAAGAGATAATAACTGATGAGTGCCCAAAATATGTACCGATGTTTGCATCAGCTGTTTTTATTTTAACGTACATGTCATATCGTTCTACGGATCTAACTTGAAGTGAAATAGCGTAAATACCCTGGTCATTTCTTTTTTTAACAGCCTTAATTTTGATATACATAAAGCAAAGTTTTTAAATTCTCACGAGCAGTGGCTTTGTCCTGCAGAAAAATAGACATGTAAAAATGTACGAATTACCATTATGTAAATATACTGCAACTTTCTCCCATGTGCAACTAGGACACTCTTCAGGGATGATCTCAATTTCATTACCGTGTTTCGAATGCTCATCTCAGCAGCCAACCTCATTAACGCATCATCATTTTTTCAGAGGGGTGGAGTGGAGCTTTTCCTAAAGGGGTGCATCTCTTCCCTTTCAGAAAAATATAAAGATAATATATCACGTGACCCAGATGTTTGGTAAACCAAGGCACGTGCGATTGGCGGTTCCCCTAAACGAGTTCTTTGAGCGGCCACAAAGTCGTCTGCTGGGAAAGGAAAATTTAGTTTGCCCCCTCTCTTCCTCTAGGGAGATCTATCTCGTCCGCCCATGGATATTTTTTTCTCATCCGCCCCCCTTCCGTCCAGTCTTATTTCTTTATGGGCAACCAATGCAAAGGTATACGCAGCGGCCTGGTGTTCGTAAGTCAGTAGCCAGCTAGACAAATTTCATCGTCTCTAATCTACTTATGGGCCGCTCCATAAGCTGATCCCTTGAGATTTAGAAACGTTAATCATTGGCATGCGCTAGTGTTCCGGAGATCTAGGGGAGCTATCTTTCCCGACTACATAGGTTTGGGCTCGTCGTCGTTCACTCCTGTTGTCTTTCTCTCGACGGTTAAATTCTACTCCTTTAGTCATCATATATTGTTGCGCCTCTTCATAAGCTGCGGATATTACTCCTGTATCTACCTATTAATGAAATTTCTGCTTGGGAGCATTGAAACAGCTTTATAAACATCTATTATTTGGTTTCTAATTGTTGTTAAGTACTAGTAAGTTGTTACGCAATAAAACATATTTCATATATTTATACATTTCTCAAAAGCGAAACATTCTGCTATAATATTTTATTTCATATATTATTAAAAAATTAATATTTGTTTAATTATTTATGAGCAGACAGGAATTGGATAAAAGCTATATTATCTATAGATAAATACATTCATGTTATATATATACATGGATAAAAGCTTTCTTTAAGATACTCTGATGTTCTTGTTTTTTCTTGGTCACTTTTTTCCGTATGTAGCTTAATTTTTGAGTACAGTTATACATATAAAAGATATTATTTTATAACTATTGCATTAAATGTATTTATGGGTTTTTATTTACAAGCGAAATGATATGAAACATCTTATTAAAAAAAACTCTTTCAAAAGGCTGTATAGTTATTTTCACTGATGCCAAAAAAATTCTACTGAATAATTCACCGTAAGAAGCATTTTGTGCAACATGTCTCTTCATCTTATACTTGGAAACTAGGAATAACTCTTAGTACGAGAGGCAACGTGGATCCAGTCATTGATATAATGGTGCGGAATAAATAAATTGAGAATTTAAAAAATTAAATAATACTTGGATTAAGTTTTTAAGGTTAATATTTTTTCTTTTTCTCCTAAATTTAAGTTTGCATTGTTTGGAATACTGAATGATTTCGGGAAATATTTATGAAAAAAAATGCATGAATGGTTTTTAGGAAGCAAGAGCTTAAGCATGAAAAACAGCTTTTTAAAAGGTTTCGCTGTTCATTTTAAAGCTGAAAACAAACAATGTTGTCAGACTAAAGAATAATCAACATGTGATAATATATCCGGTGGTAAAACAGATGTTATATAATTAGTGACATAGAAAGTACAACCGCTTGGATCACCATGTGGGTTCTAACTCTCTTTGCCGTTATAAATCTCGGTAGATCTCACTAAGAAACCTGGCGACTTCTCGCACAGGCGTAAAAGAATACTAGCACAAAAGAAGAGTAAAAGAAACCCTTTATTATCCGTCAACATTTAACACAAATGCATATACTCGCGCTCTGAAATAACACTGACGACTTGCAGTGAAACTTAAGAATTTAACAATAAATTCAAAGATAAAGAGCAATGCTGGACTAACAATTTAATTTAGGGCTACCCAACGTATACTATTATGGCCAAAAAGGCGTATCAGCGACTCAGCGTAACAGCAAGGACAAACCAGTAACGTACGCTGGCTAGCGAAATCACGCTCTGAATAAACCCATGAATCGTTTGTTTAAATTCTCTTTTCACCTGACTTTAAATTTGCATTCTGGCGAGGAAATGCAAGGGGAAAATGAGAGGTTCAGGAAAGTTACCAAACCTGAAATAGTAATTTGTTATGTAAAATAAAGGCAACCCTACAACCAACCTGAAAATTATGTGATTGAATGATAAGGGTAGTATGTTTTACGACAGAATTTTCGTTCTCATGTTCACATTCGTAATCATGTATTACGGGGGGTTATTGTGATTTAATTTGCTGTTTAAAAAGGCAGATTTCCTTAAATACGAATACCAGTCTTTCCCGAAACGAAAAATATACAATTTAATTCCTAATTGTTTTTAAAAAATATAATTACTACAATGACATTTTATTTTCACAATTCCATTCTTCACATTTTTTCCGCATTTTCCGTAATTGGGAAATTTCGAAATTTGCTTCTTGAAGTATGTTGAAGGTTTTCTCGCTGTTGCCATCTTTAACTAATGAAATTTTCCTTTTTGCATGGTTTTTTTTTTAAACCATTGAATATTCATATAACTTCATAAACTTTCCTTTTTTTTACGTGCGTAATTTAGATAATCAGTTGTGAAGATGAGATCACCTTTCCTATAGCCTCAAAGGAGTTTTTACGGAAAGTGATATTAGATAAAAAGCACTCATTACGGTTACATAATGGTATGTTTCTTTCCAGGACTTTCTTCCATATCCTATAAACTAAAATTTGTTTCATTATCACTTATCCTTTTTCCCTTATCCGACATCGAAGTTTTTGTTTGATTGAGTAAACATAAGCATAAGTAAAGAATACATTTAACATTTTAAAGGAAACTAAAGTTGAATCTTCTAAAGCAGGTAGAGCTTTTCAAACAATTTTTTAGCTTAAAACGTTCAGCTTTTCTAACCTTTCACAAACTAAGCAATAGAATAATTTCTTAACTTCTTGCTAAGTTAGCTTTCTCGAGAAATATTCCGAAATAATAGCGCTTTTCACATTTGAAATTTTAAAATGTGTTTGATATATTGTTGTTATAATTTTAAATTTCTCGCTTTTCTTTATGAGATACAGAGCACTGCATTACGCATTTTGTTTAATAAAAAAATACAAATCTCTCTTTTTAGTTAACTCAAGAAGTCGTATTTTAAAAGTAAAATACAATGTACCACACATTAAGTAATAATAAATCTAAACCTTACACATTAACGATTAAATTAGAAGGCATGTGAAAAATTTATGCTTCAAATAAATTGCTTAAAGGAAGTAAGTAACAATATTTCCGTCTCCCATCGTCCATTTATTACATAACAATGACTTCTACATTTCTCCTGCACACTAGCCATAATCTTGTCGTTTTCTGCATAAATATTTTGCACAAGTAGTCTAATTTGTTTTTTAGCCCAAAGGGGCAATTTTCCCAGAAGGGCTGTTAATTTCGTTTTGGCATTTTGCGTTGGTTCACAACAAACGGCGTTTCATTTTTCAGATTGTTGCCACCAAATATTAGAATCCCGCATTATATTTACAGAAATTAAATAATGAAGAATCTGCATGAATGTATGTGTGTGTCTTGTACTGTGAGAAAGCGACTGTATCCAAAGACATCAAACTTTGAATAACGCAGTCCTGCACTCGAATATGGGCGTCTGTAAGCCCAAATTTTGTTTTATTATCTATTTCATATTTTAAAGCGAGCAGTGGCAACACTGTACGGGGAAAAAAAACCTTTTTATCTCCAGCGCGAGAGACTGTCTATAGGAAATTTTAAAAATACGCTGTTTTTAAATATTTTGTGATATTACTATTGAACTGAATTTTATGGCTTAAGTGCGAAGAACATGATATTTAATAAATAGAGGTAACATACAAAACGTTAAAAAAGAAATCTTTGGGCGTAATATAAAATCTGAAAGCCTTAGGATTTTTTTAATTTATATTTATTTAAAAAACAGTTGAAAAAAGGTGGAGTGCTCCACGAACGTTGAATGTTTTATTTTTTATTTATTTTTTAAAAATTTAATTGAGATCAAATATTGCCGCAAATTAGAAATATAAAATCTCAACTCTTGAAATTAAAGTTAGCAAATTAAGTATTACGTGATCGTCAAAGTCTCTACGGAAATAGCAGTTAAATGGGGAATAAATAAAAAGAGTGTTTTATTTACTAAGCTGGACAAATAGGACTCCATCCCGGAATCAATGGATTAAGAAAAAATTAGTTAAATTTCAAAAATATGTAATTAGAGTAGCATATAAGAATTTGGGGAAATATTTTATAATTATGAGCAATAATTTTGTTAGTAAATGCAGCTGCATTGGAAAATGAAATAAATGAAAACTATAGGTTATTAAATTTCTTACAGCATACTATTTTTTCAAATTCATTTTGAGGAATTTTATGAAATATGCTTGGTGCTTTAAACTTTATTAGAATAGTTTTGTTAGTTGCTATTTTAAATTAACAAGAGACTACTGTACTTGATGTTTTCCTATCCTGTATTGCCATATGAATTTTGAAGCTAAGTTAACCAGGACTAACTCTTTAACGAAAAGCAACAACTGTGAGTGAGTAAAAGTCCTTGAAATTCGGTGGTTCCTCAAAGTTCGAATGTTTATTGAAACACTGCTGCATGAAAGGTTTGCTTGCATAGAAATAGAAGCCAGTTATTCTTAAAATGAGGCAGATGAGCTACCTTGTATTAGTACCTTTATCGGTTTCGAGGGCAAACAGGTACAAGTTCCTCTTCGTCAGGAGGGAAAAAAAAACAACAACAATATTTCGGAATTTTTGGGGGGGGGCGGGGCTTCTGATGAAGAGCTGCTTGTATCTGTTCACCTTCGAAATTAGAATTTTAATTAGAATCTATGCCAAACGGACGATTGCTGTTTTTGCTGCAGTTAATTGTTAACTTTCACTTTGGCGTGTTTCTCATCGCTCTTGAGACCAGCCATTCCTTGTAAAACCATTACTGAAGCAATTTATATACTTAAACATACTTTAAAGTGATCAGTGATAAAAACTGTTGATTAAAGTTAAATAATTTCTAGATTAGAAGAATCTCATCAGTTCCTTATTTTGTTTATTGAATTTCATTTTTCAGCTACTTAACCAAATCCTTAGACAGTTTCATTCAGTTATTCGAATAAATATGAGATCTTCCTTAACGAAACTTTAAAAAACTATTCTTATAAAATTTCAAAATAAAATTTCAATCATATATGATTTAGATATTTAGGTTTGTTTCATTTCTTGGAAGAAACCCGAAAAATCAAAATTTGTTTAATAAGCATTTTGCGCAGAAATGCATTTTTAGGTAACGCTGTGCGAAATGGCCTATATAGTGTTCCCTGTTCATTTCTTTTAAATTAAAAACATAAATAAATAAACCATTGTAGGATCTATAATAAAATCTTCCTATACTGAAGTCCTCTACCTTAACCTATGTGTGATAAAAGTCTTCCTGAGCACCCATCTTTTTCTAAACAGACAGAGAGACCGTAACCGTCCCGCTTCCCTGTCCATCATGGCAGGGCGTGACGCTTCAGTTGCGTAAGCGTACCAGCTGCCTAGGGTACGCGTTACCCTAGGGGCGCATTATACCCTCGTTACTCATCAGCATAACTTGGGTTATTACTTTATTAATTTTTGAACGTGTATGGGGAGGGGCGTGTTTTGACTCTCGACTAACGGGGATTGACACCTGCATGTCATGCTATAGTGCGATGTTGCACGTACACACACGCAACTGAAGACAAACCGATCACGTTTGTTTCGTCTTCTCTCTTGTTTGTTTTTACAGACGCTGGGGAGTTATAAAAGTAATGCTGGAAAATTCTCATACGAAGTAATTTGAATCATAAATTTAAAATACTAATTTCATGTACTGACGAAGAAATAAAGGAAAAAATTGAGTAGTTATATATAGAATATTAAATCTGAATTATAGACATTTTATTTATTTATTTACTTTATTTCATTACTTTGTTTTTTATTTGTTTTGTTGTTATTGTATATGTTAGGACTTTGTTTTAACCTTTCAAGAGTAGTTGATCATGTTTGATTCCTCTTTTCTCGTTCACCAGCGGCTGAGCGGTAAAGTCACTGAACACTGGTAGTTCGGTCCTGGGTTCGAATGGGCATTTTCGTGGTTTTCTACATGTGTAACGTATATACGAGTCGGTTTCCTTTAGACAATCCTCCTCTTAGGCAGGCAGCCATAGCTCGCTATGCCATAATAAACTGAACCATCTTCTTTTGTCTGGTTTGTTTCTAGCTGTTAGTTTACAAAAAAAGTGATCCGGGAAAGGATCTTGAAGTTTGTAACAATTTCATGAACGAACAAACAACAGTAACATCAACCAGATTTACACATAACATATTATATCTCATATCCAAATTCTTAGATTTTTTTAAAAATTTGCTTTATATTTTACGATTTCATATTGAGCATTTTTAGCCTTTTGAGTCAAATTGGTACAGCGCTTTAGAGAATGAAGAGGTTTAAATTTTTTGATTTTGCGATTTTCAGCATGTCTGTAACATAGTGTTTGTTGTTTCTTACTGTATTCATATTTTGCATTCGTTCATCTGATAATCACTTCCTGGGAATGTTTCAGTCTCGGTATTTCTCTTTACTGTATTTTTCACTATTTAATTACTCTGGGAATTTTCAGTCCAAAGGGGCTTTGTCCCCGAAGGACTATTGTTTTCGTTTTGGCATTTTGCGTTGATTCACTATAAATGTCAGATTCATTTTTCAAATTTTTGCCACCAAATATTATCGCCCTGGATTATAGTTAAAGAAATTAAATAATGAAGAATCTGCACAAAATGTATATGTTTCTCGCATTGTGATAAAACAAAGGTACCTAGAGCCGTCCAATTTTGAATAATGTATGTTTCCACCCGAATATGAGCATCTTTAAGCTCAAATTGGAATTTGTTTTATTATCTATTTCATATTTTTTAAAACTTTAACGAATTTTTGATTAAAAAACTCAATGATTTCAAAGCGAGCAATGGCAACACTCTGCGTGAAAAATAAAAAAAAAAACCTTTTTATATCCAGCGCGCAGAACTGTGTATCGGAAATTCTAAAGATATGCTCATTTAAAAATTATTTTGCGATATTGCTGTTGAACTCAATTTTATGGTTTAAAGTGCAAAGAACATGATATTTAAAAAATAAAAGTAACGCACAAAATGTTAAAAAAACGCCCCTTTGGACGTAATTTAAAATCTGAAACATTTCAGATTTTTTTTTTCTTCATAAATTAGTTTTATTTTTCAGAAAATGATCACGATATTGTTTGAAAGTAGAACATTATCCAATCTTCAGGTAGCTTGTTGTCATTGTTGTGTTACGACTTATCTCATTTGTCTGACAGTAACATCAGAACAAGCCCCCGAAATTTGTCGTGGCAAGGAGAGCAAGATTGGGCCTGTCGTTGGCACAAGCCTTGAGCAACAAACAGATGACAGTACGCCATCGCAACGTTCCGTCCCCAGTTTTGATGAAGGGCATCTCCAGAGAGTCTTCCATCTCTCTTCTCCTACCATCAACCTCTCGAGAGGACTTTCGCCTCTCCGCATATTTAGAGTACCTCCATGCCGCACGAACACTATACATTAACAAACATCGATACTATCTGCGGGATTCAAACACGGGCCCTTCTGTGACTCAGTAGGATCCCCTAGCACTACAACGTCTGGGAAGCTCAGATAACTTATTTAACTATTTTCCTTTGACAATTATTCATAGAAACAAATTCATTCATGCTGAGATTTTAACGAAGGGCTAAAGTAATTCTAATGTATGAAATATTGACTAATTTCAAATTTCCAGTGTATGTGATTCTGGTACTTTGAGCTTTTGCGAAATTTACCATTGGAAATATTGCCGATATTTATTCCAGCGAATATGTTCGAAAACGTTCTGCGGTGGAATTTTTAAAAATTTCTTATTTCTTAAAATCTGTTATAAGCCTTTGAAAATGAATTTTTGGAAAATGCCATCCAAGAGTGCGAGAAAGCGCAGATTGTAACTAAAACCGATAGAAGGATTGCTGCTCTTATCTTTAGTTCTACTTGAACTAGTCTTGTAAAACAAATGTCATCTGGTCAAAAATTAAAAGACCTACTGCATAACTTATAACGTTCTAGTTAATTTACGTGTCCTTGTCTACTAGAACTTTAGGGAAGTGTCCAGCGACTATTCGCTGATCTTCTTACAACTTTAAGTCCAAAGAAGAGTTAAAATATTTCATTCAAAGAAATACTAACGGACGGCCCCTCTCGGGCTTACAGGGAAAGCCTCCATCGGGCTTTAACTTAAGATAGAAAATAAGAAACTAAACTAATTTTAACTAGTGAACTTTAGCCGAAGCTGTATAAAGATAACCTCATCGGGGAGTACTAATAAACACGTAAGACTACGGCCGTACGTAGAAAGATGTGTTTAAAGCAACGACGTGGCCCAAAGGCAGAACACGCTCTACGGAGAACTTTTGAGCTCTTCTTCGGAAGTGACTGAACTTCCCATTAAATGCTGGTTCTTTTTCATTTACATAAAATCCGATACTGAAAGCTTATTATGGCAGGGAATTGTAGGCGGAAAACAAGAATTTAAAGGAAAGGGTTTCAAAATAAAAAAATAACTGTTAGAAAATTATAATAATCCCTACAAACTCATGAAATAAGCAAATATGGTTATAGTTCTGGTCGCTAGTGCAAAATCATATACAATATGCAAACAAAAAATTTTCATATAAAATACACTCAGTAAATAAGTAAATGGAAATAATACGCAGATGCACAATACTACAAAAGTACACATAAAAACAAGTATTTACAAAAATGTTCAACAGTACTATCTAAATGCTACATGAGAAAAGAAAAGAAGAGGAAAAGGTACATAATCCAGAAATAATATAAACAAAAATATAAGTAAAATAAGAATATATTTTAACTCCAGTACCACCAGAAAAATCAGGAGAATAAGATACCAATTTCCATCAAAACAAGAGAAATGACTTGCCCAACATATTACGACTACTCAATACAAGTGAAAAACAACCTATAAACAAAATATGAATTACTAATGATAAAACTTTTATAACTTAACCAGGAGGAGAATCATTATATTTCCATTTGCGATATATTGATCTTGTCAGTATAATAGAGTCGCCACCATTTCGGTATACTGCTACTAATGAGAAAGGAGCAAAAATAAATAACAAATATTGATATAATATTTTTAAGGAAAAGATTTTTAAGGAAAATCTTTTCCTTTTTAATTGACAACAAACGACTAGTTTTACCTTTCCTGTACTTCAAATATTTCACACAACTGTCCCTTTATTACCCTTTCATTTAATGTAGTACGACAAACCCTAATGTAAAGATTGCCCAAGGACTGCAAAAAACTGTGTTCAAAATGAGGCTGTGTGAAAGACTGTTTAGAGCACGCAAGTAAAAATGAAGAAAAGCACTTTAAAAGAAACAATGGGCAGAAGGCTATGTTTGTGCTTTGTCCGAAGAAAATTATTAAGTTATTGAAATATGCTTTGAAAGGCATAATTTTTCGGTATCTTAAGCAACGATCGATAATATTGTCAATAAGAGAGGCAAAAAAACGTCAGAGTTTGGCTTCAAGGATAAAAATTGTTCAAAATACATATCCAAGAACAAAACGGAATGTTTCGAATGTTGCAAAGATAAAAATTTTAAAGTTAAAAGAAAATCTGCGAAATCAAAGGACGGTTGAATAATCATTAAGATGCCCAGTTTCAACTGTAAACAAAGTGATTAATGCTGATTTGAATCTTAAAAATACGAAAAAAAGTAATGCTCGTTGTCTTTCTCCACGACATATCGCCGAAAGCAGAACGCGCTTCAGAATTCTTTACGTGAGACAATTATTCGAATAAAAATGGAAAAATATTGTCACTGTAGATTAATCTTGGGTATATTTAAATGACTGCAATAAAAAGAAATTTATTTGTTATCATCAAAGAGAAGAAAAAAATCTTAGAACATGGTTCGAAGATTCTAACGAAAGTTTTTCAAAGGGATTAATGGTTGTTGTCGGTTTTTGATATAACGACCAATAAAAACTAAAGAGAGTGTAGAAAACTGTTAAGGTCAACTCCCTATATTATTAGGAATATATTTCATACACAATTTCCAAATATGAAATATCTTCTCTTTTACCCACAGTGTCTTCAATCAGTAGAACTGCATCAGGACGATCAAGCAGCCACGAGTCAAATATATACCCTAAATTTCCTGTAAAAAATAGAACATGAAACAAGTATCAAGACCATATCCTTCAATCACGTCCTTAACTAATCTTCTAATGTATCATCTACGGATTTTTGCGCTTTTGAACTTCTATAATGCGAATTGTCCAGACCTTGTCTTACAACCTTCCTTGGACTTTTTCAACAGTTCCTCCTCAGAAAGTTTTTCAACAGGCATGGGATAAAATACCTCTTTTAATACTAAACAAGGCTTTATTAAACTTTGGAAATCACAGTGTAGAAAGATAGTGAAGAATAAGGGTTATCAAATGAAACATTTTAAACACAAAAATTTTAGGTAAAATATTTTGGGTAAATCCAATGAAAAATCGTTTTAGAAATGTGCGAACAGCCTCTGTACCATTTTTAAATGAAAAATTGAAAACTTTATGTTCTACAGCATATATTAAAAGATGCACCATAGAGTAAATTCATTGTTAGATTTGACATCAACAATCAGACATAATTATTTGCAATAGTATTTGGTTGCACTTAATTTAAACCCTTAATCACTGCATTTTCTCAGAAATAAGGCAATATTTCCCCCTTAGAATGGCCTTTTAAAAACCATGCTCGCCTTAAAAAAAAAAAAAAAAAAAAAAAAAAATTATGCTGCCTAGCATGTAAGAGAATGACAAAAAAACTTTATTGCTAATTTTAATACTTACACTAAAAGAAATTAAATTCACTTAACTTTTGATTCATTTATTTCATCATTTAATCATCTGTTTTACAGAGCAATTTTAACATAGCAGTCTCTAGTACAGGGGTCTCAAACTACAGCCCGAGGGCCGAATTTGGCCTGTGAGTGCTAGTGATGCGGCCCGCCATGTGTTTGTTTAAAATAATTTTATAAAATTTAAAGTAACAAACAACATACACATTTACTATTTATATAGCAGCCAATCTAAATATCCGTTGCCTATCATGTACGTTCTTTATGAAATATATTATAGACATTATACAACCGTTTCTAAATTTACAATGAGTGAAATACAGTGTCAGGCTATATAGAAATTCTCATGTGGGCACAGATGACTTCCTTATACGTCCTTTTTAATTACACACATTTTTTACCGCACTTCATTTAAACTTATTTCCTCGAATTTCATTAGAGACTATATTTCTCATTCAATCAGTTCAGTTCTCACTTTGCGGCAAGGTAAAACTACATAAAATCTCAAAACATCTTCAAACAAAACAAGAGTTTAAATTGTAAAAAAATTGCGGCTTCGTTAGGCTTATTAGCATTTAAACAACTTTTAAATTGTCGATAATTCTATAACTATTGCACGTAGATTATATAAAGCCATGGAAACCTTAACCGGAATATAAGAGCAACATAATTCAGTCACTTTTTATACATCTGCTTTTGACGCAGCGGATTTCAGCCAAAAAGGGAAGTGCACAACTACATGTTATAGCAACCCCATATACAATATTTCAACATTTTGAAGTTACTCATTTTTGAGTTAAGCGAGATACATACATACGTTTGTACGTACAGACGTCAAAAATACAACGTTTTTTATACAACAAAAAGATTTTATACAAAACACAAGAAGACGTTTGTACAAAAATCTCTCCTGAATCGATTTTAAATCCATTTTACAATCCGCTTTGGGAAAAAGATGCATTTATTCCTGCGCAACATTGTTCGTGCGTACAGGTGTCAAGAAAACAACCATTCAACTGGATTCGAGAGCGGTCAAAATGGCTATTTTTGTTGAAATATGGTATCCGAAATTTTTTGCAAATACGTGGAAGTAAAAAATTCTCATTGTACTTTTTACAAGAATAAAGGCTTCGTGTGTTATCTTTCCTACTTTCATAGTAGTAGTCTAAGGTGGTTCTTAAAAATTTTCAGTACTCATTTAAATCTTCAATTTTGTTCTGTACATGTTGTTATTTATTTTAATTTTGGAAGTGTTTTTTTGACTCAAAACTTGCCCATAATATAAAATACAGTACATACTAAACGGAAGAAATTTCTAATATTCTGGGACAAAAATATATTTTTGCAAAGGTTTAAAAACAGCTTTAAGAATTTTATATTACAAGAAACTGCATGAAAGTCTAAAAAACAAGACTCTTCGTAAGATCAGAGAGTATAGATCCTATCACAAAAATCTCATTGCTTCGTTTAAAAACGGGTATGCTGTTTATCATAGTTGCATCGCCGTGGTATGATGAATTAATTGGATCTTGGCCCTCGAAAGCTTCGTTGAAAGATCCAATATAGCCCGCGCGCAGAAATGTTTAGGTTAGGTTAGGTTTTATTTAATTATGGCAAAGCACACGAGGGATATCTGCCTAAAGGGAGGGATGCCTTCGTGGAGGACTTTCTAAGGGAAACTGGCTCGTATATACGTTACACATGGGGAAAACCACGAAAACGCCCATGCAGCCAGCCCGTTCGCGGAATTCGAACCTCGGACCGAACTACCAGTGTTCAGTTTCTTTACCGCTCGGCCGCTGGTGGGCCTGCAGAAATGTTTAGAGACCGGTGCTCTAGTATATGGAGTTGCTTTATATGCGAGGCGTTTTTAGTCCCTTATAAAGCATTTTCAGTACTGCAAGATCATCTTGAAAGTGAGCTTATCTCATATTCGGTCCAGTATGATATAGTTGCAAGAGGCATGATCGATTTGCACCTCTCAAACCAATCTCTATTCTTTCGAGACTCTTTACAAGATTTTGTTGCTTAGGAGAATCATACAATTTTACGCCTTTCCCTTACACTCTTCAGGATTGGCCTAGATGGGAAAGGCGAAAGCATGAAATCCTTTTATACTTTAACCGCCATACAATCTTCTGTTAGTCGCATTGAAGAAACCAAAAAGAATACAAACTCGTTGTAATTGTATATAGAGTTCTGCCAGCATATAGCAAGAAATCAACAAGCGGGAAAAAAAAAAAATTACTGAAATTCATTGAGATGCCCACACCGCGGTCTTCGAAAGCGCTTTTCTTCTTCTGATTTAATGACGCAAACGCGAAATCGAATTATTGATTCAGTGTTTTGTTCGAGATGCGACGAATCGAGCCGCTTTCGTTTTTATTTAACTTAAGTTTATACGCGCACGTGGAATTTTTTTATTTTAACCTTTTTCGTCTTTACTATATAGGAAGAGCATTTTCGGAAGAGTTTGAATTTGGGTCTTTGGTTGGTAGCGATCGATATTTCACCACTGCGTCCTTGCTGTGAGAAATCGTTGGAAACTTTTATGGAAGAGTCTATTCCTATGATGTTGCAGGGGTTCGAGGTTTTTCTGCATTCCTTTGCTCAAACCCGAATTATTTGAAATATCTGCAATATACGAGTAAAATTACGCGAATATTATGCTAATATACATCTAAACTTTACCAAATGCAAGAAATCTCGTAGACTTTGATTAAATGCAATCGCATTTTTTAACTCAAATATGCTTGAATTTTTTTAATTGGAAAAAATATGTCTCTCGGGAAAATGTCTTTCAAGGAGAGATTGTTAATTTTCCGCATAGAAGGGAAGTTGTAACATTATACTAAGCTCGCAGTTAATGTTAACTTAACCAACTTCTCTGGTTAACAAAAAAATTTAATGTTTTCTTTATTAAAATTATTTGCAATTTAATCAAAATGCTGATTTTTAGCCGAAAGGGGGATTAGATCCAAAGGGCTACTAGTCTCAAAACGGCATTTTACGTCGTTTCACTTTCTGTGTCGTTTCACTTTCTGTGTTGATTCACTTTTCTAACTGTTGCCACCAAATATTATCGCCATGTATTATATTTAAAGAAAATAAATAATGTAGAATCTGCATAAAGTTTCTCGCATTGTGAAAAAAACAACGGTATCTAGAGATATCAAATTTTGAACAACGTAGTCCTCCGTTCGAATATGGGCCTCTGGAAGCCCAAATTTGGAATTTTTTTTTGTCTGTTTCACATTTGGTAAAACTTTAAGTAATTTTTGATTAACAAACTCAATTATTTCAAAGTAAGCACTGCCAATCATGTACGAAGAAAAATATATATATATCTACAGAGTGCGAGACTGTGTATGGGAATTCTAAAGATATGCTCTTATTAAATTATTTTGCGATATTGCTGTTGAATTGAATTTTATGGTTTAAATGCGAAGAACATGATATTTACTAAATGAATGTAATACACAAAACGTTCAAAAAATGCAACTTTGGGCGTAATATAAAATCTGAAAGTTTCCAAATTTATTTTTTCTTTATTTATTATGAGTGACTTCGCCATAGAAATAGATAATATTTTATTTTTATAGATACTTTGTGAAAAATTCTTTATTTATCTTAAAAAAAATCATAAAAATGAACTTTCCCTGAACTTTAAAAAATACACCCGAATCCCCCTCCTTGAAATGAGCAATATAATACTATAATAACATTTTCAGAATGCTTATAGATCTAATCAAATGAAAATGCTTATAGCAGTTATGTTAAATCATTTGCACATTTTGAAATATTTTACCAGTAGCTAATATTAAAATGTCACTGTAAGTAGCCTACAAAATCCTACTAAATTAGTTTTTTAAAACCTACTAAAACATTTTTTTAAAGTTTTATGTACTCTCTATTTATATTTTGCTTCTTTGAAGCATAGAATATGCTTTATTTTTATGCGTAAATAACATTTTACAAGATTTTTAATGGAAATAAAAGTAATGATCTAGGTGATTTAGTTGAAAATAGTGCTAAAATGAGGCACAAGTTGTCATTAATCATTGGAGTGATTCATGATTTTAAACATGACATTATAAATGCTTTACCACATGCTGTATCATTTTTATCAAATACAAATAGATTTATAAAAAACGTATTTTATATTATAAATCTATAATCGTATTCTATATTATAAATCTAAATTCTATAGATTTATAAAAAACGTATTCTATATTTGTATTCTACACTTACGTTTGTGAAAATTGCAACACCAAGAAGGAATCGTCATAATTGAATGCAATTTAATACACAGTTGAGTGGTAGTGGTACAAATAAATGATTAAATGTTCAAAGCAAACAAACAAGAACAAGAGATCAGAATCAGTATTTTGTGTGGCCACCACGCGCCGCAATAAGTGCTGCTACACGACGTGGCATGGAGTCAAACAAAGTTTGAATGTCTGACTGAGGAAGAGCATTCCATATCGTTTGTACGCGTACCCAAAGTTCGTCTGCAGACGCAACAGGACGAGGATCACGAGCAAGACGCCGACCAATGACATCCCACACATGTTCAATTGGCGACATATCCGGGGAACACGCAGGCCAAGGAAGAAGCTGTACCTGCTGCGCTGCAAAGAAGGATTTAACAATCCGAGCAGTATGAGGGCGGGCATTGTCCTGTTGAAATACAGCGCCTGGCAAGCTTTGAAGGAAGGGAACAGCTTCGGGCTGTAGAACTTCACGGATATACCGGTTGCTGTTCAGATTGCCCACAATTCGTAGCAATTGAGATCGTCTATGATATGCTATGGCGCCCCAGACCATAACTCCGGGTGTTCGTCCACTGTGGCGTTCGATAATGCACTCCGGAAGGTGGCGTTCACCGGCATAGCGTCTGACACGAATGCGGCCATCATGGTACCACAAATTAAAGCGGGATTCGTCAGAAAACACGACATGCTGCCAATCAGCACGCCAGTCTCTATGCTGATTGGCCCATTGTAGCCGCAGGCGGCGATGGTCGTGCGTTAGGGGGATCCTGTATAAAGGAGTCCGTGCGCGCAGTCCACACTGCAGCAGACGTCTACGAATTGATGAAGCACACAATGAAACACCTGTAGCTATTGACCACAGTGCTGCCAATTGTCTAGAGGAAGCTGTACGGTCCGTCCGCGCCATGCGGACCAGGTGTCTATCATCGCGAGCTGACGTCACATTTCGGGGTCCACTCCCGGATTTCCGAGTTGTCCGACACTCGTCCGTCCACTGCTTCCAAACGCGCATCACTGTGCTGCTGTTACGCTGCACACGAGAGGCTACTGCACGATACGACAATCCAGCTTCACGAAGGCCGATGATTCTCCCTCGTTCAAACTCTGTAAGTTGTTCAAATCTCGCTCTCTTTCGTCGACGAGGCATAAGTACAGATTGAGTTAACGTTTACCACTAGCAGATAACCACCGATAACCATACACGCCTCGCTACAGCCGTCTATTTATTCGGATCCATCAGCCGTTCAGAGGGCGCTGCTCAGCATACGCATGCGCTACGGATTTGCAATTCTAATCATTTGCATATCATGCGCTACTTTGCATTTCCTGAAAATTTCAGCTCACTCGCGTAAGTCCTTCATGGTGTTGCAATTTTCACAAACGTGAGTGTATATTATAAGTCATTTATCATATTAAGCATGAGTTAATGATTATTTATTAGTTATTAATCATATTAAGCATGAGTATCTAAAAGATACTTGTTGTTAAGCTCCATTGCTTATTTGCATGAAAGGATACCTAGCAATAAATATTTATATAAAATAACGTACAGCAATAGTAATAATTAATATTTTAAAAGTACATTTTGAAAAACACATATATATATGCATGTGTATGTGTGTGGATGTACTTATATATATATAATGTCATGAAAAAATAGAAACAGACGTAGGAAATGTTGATGGCGTAGAATGTAGATCCATACTGAAGAGGAAGAATTTTGATTAAGCAAAATGCTAATCCATAATGAAGAGGATAAAATTTCATTTTTATTTAAATTCACATTTATGGCCACAGTTTACTTGGCGTTCTAATCGTGCCTATTTCCAGAACATTTACATCTTTTAATATTATTGCGATAGGAAGACAGCACAGCGAAATGCGTCAAAGCAACAGCAGAGATACGAGCGATGTGCGCATTTATCCAATATGGTAGCTCACCAAAGAGGAAGGGTTTGGTTTAGGTAGAAAGGTATTAGCTCTCATAAGTTTGAGTTCAAGTTCCCTATTAGCTACGTCATCAGCATTACGCAAGCCATGCTCCATAGATATACCCAGAAATGACGCAGTCCAGAAATGTTATTAATTTTTTTAGAATAAAGAGGAAATAATCAAATTAAAGAAGAGGAATTAAAAGGCTATTACTAAATTAAATTATAAAGCTGATTTACATATTTTAACATTACATATATGTATATCTAATATCCATGTGTATATATATGTGGACTCGGCGTCTAGGGGATTTCCTAGGTTGACAATACATATCAAGGTGACTAAAGTAGTTTACTTAGCTATTGGTGAAGATACATTAGTGACTATTTACATTGGTGACTATTTACAAATGGAAAAAAGAGTGATAATCAAGAAGTTACATCTTTGTTGTCTAATCATTACTTCTTAGTTGAAAACACAACAACTTGCCTTATCTTTCATCATCATCGTCTTATCTTCCGATACCGTTAGTCTTGTTGAGTTGTTGCCGTCCTGCTATTTACACTCGTTCATCCTGACGCGACAGGGCCTCCTGGCGATGATGGAGTTACAGCAAATCTGAAATGAGTAACTAAAAAAAAAAAAAAATTGTATACATACAAATATTGTATACATAAAAATGCATATTTTAATATTACACATATGTATATATAATATCCATGTGTATATATATAATATGTATATATATTATCTGTAAATGCGTGTGAATCTTTCAGAGTCATTATTTGTGTATTGTAAATTACATAGTCGATTTATAGGGCTGTTTTTATAGACAGAGTACTTTTCTGTACCACCTTTCGCAATGAATGGAATCCCATGTTGATCTGCACTCCACAGAAAAAAAGACGGAGATTTGGTTTGGGTTTATTTAACTACGGCAAAACCTTCGAGGGCTATCTGCCTAAGGGAAGGATGCCTTCGTGGAGGAATTTCTAAGAGAAACTGGCTGGTATGCATATTACACATAGGAAAACTCACTAAAACCCACATGCAGCCAACCCGTTCGCCGGGATTCGAACACCGAACCGAACTACCAGTATTCAGGCAACCGCTCGGCCATTGGTGGACGAAACATGGTAAGCCTTCCACAGGTCCTATCCTACATTCTTCAGCCTGTTGTAGTAGATTCTTAGTCAAGAATGCTGCGGATGTTTAGTTACTTTACAAATAGGACACTTACATAAAATACAAGTACATTTTAGCATATTTTTAGAAAAATTAGTAATAGGGAAAATTACTTTCCATCAGAAGTACAGTTACAGTAGAACTACTCATTCGAAAATTCGTAAAGTAAAAAGCGTATAATTCTGAAAAGTGGAAATGAATTTGCATTAGAAATGCTAACTTTACTATAGAAATCGAAATTTACATTTAATTTTTTCTTGAAGAATAGCAACGTGAATGGTTTTTACGACATCACATTTTTATGACATTCTCTGACATAACATTTTAGAAAATTTTAATTCAGCAAAATGGAGACTTAGAGGAAAATATAATGGGAAAAGCTTTCAGTCTAAAGAATGGGATACATTTCTACTTCAGATAAGATTGCTTGCCATTCAACACACAGTTGCCTATCATATAAATATTGGCTAATAT
This sequence comes from Stegodyphus mimosarum, assembly GCA_000611955.2. Taxonomy (NCBI): domain Eukaryota; kingdom Metazoa; phylum Arthropoda; class Arachnida; order Araneae; family Eresidae; genus Stegodyphus; species Stegodyphus mimosarum. Next base: position 299,347 of record KK117591.1, on the reverse strand, counting down.
GTTGGTTAAACTTTCGGAGAGCACGTGGATATTAAATATGTTGAATTTTAATTTGCTATTGAATTCACAAGTTCAAAGAAAGATTATTGTAGTAAAGTAATGATTTTTTTTACAAAAGTCCGTAAATCATACAGTTTTCGAAAACGTTATGTAAAAATCACTTTTTTACATTTTCTCAGAACTATCTCAAAGCAACATGTTGTTATGATGTTTCCTAAGATGTTGCTAAATAGATATTCGTTCCGAAATAGCTGTGTGAATAATGGAGAATGAAGTCAAATTTGTCATTTACATTAATTTTTCACTAGGCTTTAAAATATTAATGATTAAAATCATCAATCAGTTGTAAATTTCGAACTAAAACTGGCGTAATAAATATGTGAAATTTAAGAAAGTACAATATTAACAGATTAATATTGTAATAGTTGAATAAAATATAAACATTATTGTTTAGTATGTCAAAATCTGAAATTATCCTAAACGGGATGCACATATTCGAAAGATAAAATAAATTTATATGAATTAACAATGACTTTCTCAATAATATTTGTTTTCCATAAAGTTATGAAAATACTTAATTATAAGCTGAGTATGAGAACATTAAATATTTAACTTTGTTATTCTAATCGAATAAAAACAGTTAGAATGTGTCCTCTTAATTCTCTGACATTAAATTATAATGTATAGTTATCAATAATTTAAATAATCTTTAACCTTTTGTTTATTACATTTTAAGCTAAATATTCAGGAATTTTGATTTCTGAGAGAGAAAAGTTTTCTTGAGCAAACTGTATTCAGAAAAGTTTACTCAGTTAATAAAATCAATACAGCTGATTCCCACATATATTCATTACCAAATTGACCGAAGAAGCAACAAAAATAAAAGATTTAAATACAGATATAAAGTTCTGTGAAGGAAATGAAAGTCAGCAGTAACTTTAAATGCAACAACAGCTTTAAATGTATTAGCACTTCTTAATTTTGTCAAAATAATTAATTACCAAACAGTTTTGCGAAAGGAGTATTAAATATGAGTTTGCCTTTGAATATTTGCTTTAATCATTAATTGATTTGTTTAAGAGAAATGGCAAAAATGTTAAATGAGATTACATGAAAATGAATCAAATCGCAATACTTGAAGTATTCGTAGTTGGAAGCAATAGTTGTATACCATAATCAGGTGACAGGTGAAAGCAGGTCCGGACACCCGGACGGCTTACATAGACTAATCGGGTATCATCCGGATCCTGCAACTATCTGGAGCAACATCTCGAAATCGAGACAATTTACATAGCCATACAAGGGAAAAGTATTAAATTATTCTGCGCTTGATACATTATACTTTCTATAACACAAAAACTTTACTCTATAACACATATACAATATCATAATCAACTTAAAATTTAGTGCTGCGATTAAAACCATGAAAACTGGTAATTTGATCCGAGTTCGAATACAGCCAAATGTGCTGGCTATACGGCTGTTTATTGTTTCCTATGTGTAACGTAAATTGCAGCGTTTCCTGAAAACGTTCCCCACGAAAACCTCCCTCTTTTTATGCAGATAGCCAACGTGTGCTTTGATCGAATTAGTAAGAGGAAAATGCAGAATTTTTATCCTTGTGATTTGAAAAACAACATTTAAGCCTTAAACTTTTATATCTGTGATTAAGAAAATAATTTATGGCTAATTTAATTATCAGGTGCTGGTATTTCAAAGGTCTAACCAGGCACATAAAAAAACTAGCTGAAAGTTAAACAATGCATTTACCTCCCCCCCTCCAGTTTCAATATTTATTTGCTTTAAAATAATAAAGCTTTTTGATTTTAATTACAAATTTATTTTACATCCATCTGGTAACAATTAAGTCCGTTCAGTTTATCCATTGAAACTATCAAGAAAAGCAGAAACAGTCTCGGAGTTTAAAGAGCTTTTAACTTTTCCTTTCTTTTTTTCTTACCCCTTTTTTTGTTTTTTTCTTTTTTCTTGCACAAAAAATTTTTGTTTTGTCAAATCAAAATTATTAGTGAATTTTCTGTAAAAATAATTTATCAGTTAATTTTATGGGCGAGACACTGTAGTGTTCAAAATGTATTGATGATGTTTCAATGAAATTCTATAATAATATCTTATGTATTATTGTCTGTGTTTTGAACTACGGGCAAGCGCAAAAAAGATATATACGGTGTCAAAGAGGTTTGAATGCGTTCAGTTGAATACTTTCTAGAACTTTGCATTAAATTTTAATGAAAATGCATTAATAAAACGAAAATGCATTAAATTTAATTAAATGTATTTATGAAAATCAGCCTTTTTCTTATGAACAACTTCATTATAATTTCTATTGCATTTGAACTAAAAAAACATGCATTTAGGAAATATTCCATACTTTGAACCAAAAAAAAAAAGTAAAAAAAACACCCTAAGAAAAGGGAGGAGCTAGAGCACCGAAAGTAGGCAAATATCTTAAATGGAACTTAAAATACCTAAATACTTTAACAAACAATTTTGTCCGGACAGCAAACTTATATTCGGGAACAATAAAAATAATGAATGTCAGCGCATAATGGAGTGAAGCATTTTGAAAATGCTCGATCCAATAAAGAAACCATTTGTGAAGGCATCGATTATTATACATAGGAATTTAATGAAATGTTAAAAACGAAAGGCAAGAAAAATGCTGCCTCTTTTAAATTATAATCATAAAACTATACATTTAAATCCTTTTGAAATTTGAGGCTATATTTCCCATGTTCCGGTTCATTATAACTAAAGACACCTTTTAGCTTGTTTTAACTTGCTTACAGGCGCCAAATTTATAAAAATGTGCCCCTGAGTGTATCCAAATGAAAAGCCAATGAAAGAATATTCTTATTTGTGTTCTGCAAAATAAAAATCTAAAAAGAACCCACTCGAAATCGGGCACCGTATCGTGTTCTATGTGAAAGAGTCCGCTAGTTCGTTTTGGTGTTAGTCTAACAGATGGCTTCCCCCTCTGAGCGATGTTATCTGCTTTTATGGGCGAAATATCTTTTTCCAGAGCCGGGTTTTGCTACACATCGCCCTTGCTCCTCGACTGTGATTAAGCATAAGATCACGCTTGAATGAACCGCGTTTCCTTTTTTGTTATATTTCACGCGCGATCAGCCAAAATGTGGAAAGAAAAAAGTACGATTGTTATGATCGTATGATTGAAAACCGAAAGTGCTCGCAGGCTATAATAAAACAGAATAAAATCTTCAAGTAAACTACATAATCTCATGCAGAATAGGATTTTCTGTTCAATAATCAATCAAAATTAATATTTCTAGCAGATAACTTAATGAAAGCGATGGACTGGTAAAGGTAGCAGATCTAAAATTTAATAAACAATACACTCTTTGATTCTGCAGTACGTGAATAAGAAATAAATAGCCTTCACCTGCTGATCATATTCAGTTAATAAAATTTACAAAAACGTTTAAAAAAAATCTGAAAGCATTCAGATTTTACATTACGCCCAGAGGGGCTTTTTTTAACGTTCTGTGTGTTACCTTTATTTATTAAATATCATGTTCTTCGCACTTAAACCATAAAATTCAGTTCAACAGCAATATCACAAAATAATTTTAAATTGAGCATATCTTTAGAATTTCCGATACACAGTCTCGCGCGCTAAAGATTTAAAATGAGGGTTTTTTTTTAATAAGTGTTGCCATTTTACTCTTTGAAATCGTTGAGTTTGTTAATCAAAAATATTTTAACGTCTGACAAAACATATGAGATCGATAATAAAACAACAAAGTAGGGCTTCCAGATGCTCATATTCGGTGGCTCTAAATACAGCTGTTTCAACAAAATGCGAGAAGAAAACTTACATTTATGCAGATTCTTCATTATTTAATTTCTTTAAATATAATACAGGGATCTAATATTTGGTGGCAACAGTTTGAAAAGTGAATCGACACAAAATGCCAAAACGAAATTAATAGCCTCTCTGGGCTAACGCTCTTTGGGCGTTAGCCCAAAGAGTCTGAAAGTCTTCAGATTCTTCCAAAAAGTCTGAAAGTCTTCAGATTTTATATTACGCCCAAAGGGTCCTTTTTTTAACATTTCGTGTGTTACCTTTATTCATTAAATATCGTGTTCTTCGCTCTTAAACCATAAAATTCAATTCAAGATCAATATGACAAAATAATTTAAAAAAAGCCTAACTTTGAAATTTTCGATACACAGTCTCGCGCGCTGGAGATAATTTTTGCGTTGTATCACTATAAACGGTGTATCACTTTTCAAATTGCCACCACCAAATGTTATCGTTCTGTGTTATACTTAAAGAAATTAAATAATGAAGAATCTGCAAAAATATATATATATGTTTCTCGCATTGTGGTAGGATTATGGTACCTAGAGCTATGAAATTTTGAATAACGTATTCCTCCACCGAATATGAGAAGCTGAAGGCCCTAATTCGGAATTGGGAATTTGTTTTATTATGGATTTCATATTTTGTAAAACTTTAACGAATTCTTGGTTAACAAACTCAACGATTTTAAAGCTAGCAATGGCAGCATTGTGCTGGGAGGGGGGAAAGAAAGCATTTTTATCTTCAGTGCGCGAGACTGTGCATCGGAAATTCTAAAGATATGCTGAGTTTAAAATTATTTTACGATATTGCTGTTGAATTGAACTTTATGTACAATCTGAAAGTAATCCTAATGTAAAATCTGAAAGCTTTCAGGTTCCCCCCCCCTTCTCCAAACCGCTGTAGAGGAGTGCCATCGCTCGCTTTGAAATCGTTGAGTTTATTAATCAAAAATTCTTTTAAGTGTTACGAAATGTGAAATGGATAATAAAACAAATTCCAAATTAGGGCTTCCAGATGCTCAAATTCAATGGAGGGATACGTTATTCAAAATTTGATGGCTTTAGGTACAGTTGTTTTATCACAATGCGAGAAACATACATAAAGTTATGTAGATTCTTCTTTATTTAATTTCTTTATATATAACACAGGACGATAATATTTAGTGGCAACAATTTGAAGAGTGAAACGGACATTTCAACGCATAATGCCAAAACGAAATTAATGGCCCTTTCGGCTCAAAAACTGAAATCCATCAGTTGCTAACAAGTTCAGTCTTTAGTGAGGGAAAACTTGACTTTGTAAAGTTTTGCAAGAGTTCCTCCCTCTTTCCTATAAAGCTTGAGTGAACGAACCATTTTTGCCTAGAAAATCCATCATGAATGTAACAATTTTAAATCGGAGAACTTTCGAGTGTTTGCATCTATCATGAAATACTTATCCTAACCTAACCAGTGCATAGTAAATTTCTATTTTACCACTATTTAGTTAAAAAAAAATTCAGGTTTAGACAAGTCTTAGAAAAATAGGACAGAATAAAAAAACTGAAAAACATTAAAAACGGGAAAAAAAATTTAACTGAGTTATTTAGTAAAATTTAGCCAAGCAACCTTAAAAATAGCGGCACGAGTTGTAGTGTAATAATATTTTTACATGGAATTTAAATGCTACATTTGCTTCTTACCGTAAAAATTCTTAATGATTGGAAAGAGAAAAACAAATAGAACGCGATTGAAGCTTTTGGTTTTTCTTCGGTAAGATATCCGGATATCCATGTCCCACTATTTCTCCTGATAATCTTTGATAGAGTTTCTCTTTACTGCCTCATAACCGATAAACCTTAGCCATTCACTTCTTGCTACAAGCGAAATCACAATCCATGACACAGTTGAATAACACCTACGCAGTGACTCTATATAAATTTTAGTTCGCCTTCGGGTAAGGATACGTAAATAACTATATAGGTTATTTATCACTTTGTGACAATTTAATATGAAAGTGATATTTTGTGCTCATTTTAATCGTCAACATTTTGGTTTATTTAACAAAAAGCAGTATATGTATATATATTGTATATGTGGAATATAGAATTATTTAATAACTTGTATATTCCAATTCCATTCACTGCCGAAACTCGTTTGCGTAAAGTAAGAACTGTTTGTATTAAAAATTTAACTCAACAATTGTTTCGCTTGGGGGAGATTAGTTTTTTCGGTCTTTTTCGTTTAAAATTTATTTTTAAAATAATGGAAAATTTTGGAAAAATCCACATTTGTGATTTTAGTTTTTCGCGAGTTTTCTTTTAAAATCTAGAAATTTTCAGAAATAATCATCTCCTAGTAAGATCAGCAGGCTAAAATGAACGGCGCTGGGCAACGACTTGTAAACAACAAAGCAAAACTTTCTTATTTATATAAAAACAAAAGCCTTAAAACATTTTTTTCTTTCTAAAAATGTTTTATACTATTGGTTGCAAAACATTGTACACTTTTTCTATTTAACATTAATAGCATATAACGACTTAAACTTGATTATAATGCGTCCACTATTAGCTGAGTGGATATACTTGCTGAAGGCTGGCAATTCTACCCAGGTTCGAATCCCTGGGAACTACCACTTGGCTGCATGGACATATATGCGGATTTTTATCTTGATTAAGATAACATTAGGTACATTTCTTAAAAAAATTATCTACAAAAGCTTAGAAAAATAACCTACGAAAGCTTTTCCATGCTGGATCAAGCAATACATAACAATATTTTACCATAGTTTTAAAGAAATGCTGGTTCTGTGCAATACATTATTTTTATTTATTACAATTTTATTTAGTGCCAGGTAAGTAGAAAGTTGTTACTTTTTAGGCTACATGTTTCGTAATAATAATGAGCATGAAGTATTTTAAATTTAGTTACAGTCAGTCAAAGAAAAAATACAGGATGTTTATAAAGTCCCGGACCCATTTTGATGTTTAATAACTCATAAAATAATGAAGATATAAAAAAACTTATGGCGTTTATTGATGGAATAACTTATATATTTTTCTTTTCATGTTTGAATATCCTTACTTTTGTAAATATCGTTTGCGCATGTGGTTAATTTCAGATAATTTCATTTTCCATTCTAAATATCTGTACTTTTCTAAATATCATCTGCTTATTAAGAAGGTCCCGTCAGTCGTATACTTAGACATGTTGGAAAACTTCGTGTTTCCACAACTAGAAGAGCTTCCGCCACATGTCTTTTTGCAACAAGATGGTGCACCACCTCATTGGGGTACCATCGTTCGTACTTCTTTGAATGATCATTTTACAGGAAGATGGATTGGGCGAGGAGGTCCAACTCCTTGGCCACCAGGTCACCTGATATACCGCCTCTGGACTTTTTCTTTTGGGGATTTGTAAAGGACAACGTTTACGGGAGGAGAGTATCGAACATGGATGATCTAAAAGCCAGAATTACATCCGCAATAGCCTCTGTGGATGCCGACATGCTTGCCGGTACCTGGCGTGAAACTGAATATGGACTTGATATTCTTCGTGCGACGAAGAGGGCACACGCGGAAGTTCATTGACAAGGCTCATGAAACTTTTTGAGTCTATCTAACCATTTATGTTATTAATTTTAATCTATCTTTATTATTTTATGAGTTATTAAACACCAAAATGTGTCCGGAACTTTATGAACACCCTGTATTTTATTTGTTTTGTTATATGTAACTTATTGTAGTGTACATATATTAATGCCTATTGTAGTGCTCCAGTATAAGAACGAAAATAAAATAAAATATAGGAAGTAAAATATCGATAAAATTGTTTTAGCATTCTCCGACTCAAACTTTGCCAAGAAATTATAAGGTACCTTCTCTCTCCTTTCTGCTTGCCTTCGTGGTGTAACTGTAGCACACTCGGCGCGTATCCGAGTGGTCCAGATTCGAGTCCCGGCAATGGCATTGCTCATTTTTTGTGTTACCTACTTTAAAAATCCTAATGACTCTACAGTGGCGCCCGAACTAAAAAGTGGTGGATGATGATTCTTTACCACCAGGATTTGACGATTGGGTCCTTTAATCTCCAGTTGGCCTTTAAAAAGAGAGCATATAAAGTATTTTCTTCCTCCTTTCTACATGCCTTCATAGTGTAACGGTAGTACACTCGGCGTATTCGAGAAGTTCAAGTTCGAGTCCTGGCGAGGGGATTCCTCATTTTTTGTGTTTCCTACTTCAGAATTTCTAATGACGCTCTAGAAGCTGATAGAATCTGACAGCGGAACTTCTCCTTTATCTGGCATATTAGGTAAGTTTCTTTTCATCCCATATTAGCAGACGTATCAAAATTATTTTAGTTATTAATTTATTATTAATTTTAAAATTGATTATATTAATTCAGATTTAAAATAATTACACTAATATCAGATTCTACAACCTCTTGATAAAGTCTGAGTCTGACAGTAATAAATCAATTTTATCAATATTCTGTCTACTGTATTTTATTTTATTTTTATTTTTGTACTTAGATTATTAATTGTAACTCGTCAAACTCAACCAAAAGTTATTCACGTATACAGTAAATTTACATTTATTGTTTTCATTAATAATTTTTAATACTCTTGCTTAAGTTTTCAACTTTTAAATTTATTAAATTGTCAATGAGAAGATGTACATCAACGTTTTAACCGTCTTCTTAAATTTACTTTTATTAACACCTTTTTATATGCCCCAGCTCGTGCTTTAAATATTTTTATCTCACTAGCATTATAGATTTTTCTTTATATTCCTAAGAGCTAATTTAATTCCTACTCTGTTAAATAAATTATTATTTCTAACTATGCAGCTTTAATTCAAGTATTAGGCCTTTTAAGTACTTAAAAATTATCTTATTTTATTATTTCTTTGAATATACATAAAACGTTTATAAATAGCATATAAAGAGAAAATGTCACCGCATTTTAGTGTAGAGACCCAAGTTGAGCAAAGGAATCTCATTATGAGAAATAGCAATGCGGTCACGGGTAAGAACTTAGTTTTTGCTCGGAGAAGCTCTTCAGTGACCGGCAACTCTCAAAGGAATAGTGGTTTGTCGTACTTCAATTGTTGACAAAGTCTGCTAAATTTTTGGAAGAAAAAAAATATGATAATTTTCAGATTCGATTGCCGGTTTTTAAATTGAAATAGCTCTAGACTGTGTGAACGAATAATCTTAATTTAGAAGACTTACTAACTACCCGATTGAAAAGAAGAAAATTTAGCTATTATAATATTAAAATCTGTGCTCGTCTGTTTGTTTGTTTGCTGCCTCCCTTCCTCAGGAGCAGATGAGGGAGTTGAGCTTCGAGAGAGATAACCCCGGATTCTAAAAATCCGGCCATTTCGACAATGGCAAGCCATTTCGACCATTTTCATCTCCGTACGACTTTAATTTGACGAGATATTAATTAAAAATTCTAAAAACACTAATTTTCGTACTCATTTTTCCGAGTGGCAACAGTCTCGGAAGTCGCTGGAGATTAAAATGCTTTATTTCGAAAAGTGTTCCCATTGCTAGCTTTCAAATCGCAGCGTTTGTTAACAAAATATTTGTAAGTTTTACAGAATATGAAATAAAAATAACTTTTCCAAACATTAAATATGTTATTATTATATAATGTCATATTCTGACTTTGAAGAAAGCGCATGATTTCATGTGACGTCATTGTGTGTCGAAAATGTTTCGTTAGTGTCAGCATTTTAAATAAATAGCTGTTATTGGCAACTTTTTTGTTTCCGGTTAGGATAACTGACACAGTATGTTATTGCCACGTTAATTCTTGTATCGATATTGAGGAAAAGTTGTTATATTACATTAAATTTAAATCATGACGTCATACGTATTCAAAGTAAACTGAAGTGTCAAAAGTTTTTGTTTCCCGGTTTGGCAACAAAAAATTATTTACGAATTGGTTGTTGCTTGGAAAGTATGAACTGATTTTGTAGAGAATTAGGTTTTTAATTTGAAGCAACAGAGATGCAAAATGAGCAATGCCCTCGCCGGGACTCGAACCACGGACCTTTCGAATACGCGCCGAGTGTGCTTCACCACGAAGGCATGCTAAGAAGGCGCGAAGAATATAATTTCACTAGCAAACATCAAATTTTGAATAACGTAATTTCCTTTACATCAGTCTTTTTATCCGAATTAGCTTGGTCCACAGTAGCTCGGATAGTTAGTTTTAATTTAAACGTATAATTATTAATATACATATTCTCCGGTTTAAATTCAACTCCGAATTAAAATATTTATGTAAGCGACTCAGTGATTGTTTCCATCGGTCTGATTTAATATTTATAAAAGAAACAAAAAATTATTTTTTCTTAACGTTATTATTATTATTTTCCGAACCTAATATTTTTTCTGAATCTATGCGGATAACATAGAACAGCTCTGCTGTGTTTTAAAGAACTTAAAGCACAGAAAAGCTCAAACTAACTTAGTAACTGATAAGTACAAACAAATTTGGTGCAATTTTATAATATATATGTTTAAAATTGAGTTAAAAAGATTTCTATATGTAACAGTTACAATCCTTGACATCCTAAATCGAGATTTGCGTATTTCGACGCATAAAGAAAAGATATTCATGAAAACGAGAGATGTAATTAACAATTAAAGAATGGTTACAATGGTGTTCTCTTATTTTTTTCTCTAAATGTTACTTCAGATAAGAAAAGGAAGATAGAAGTATTTTTTAACGATAGTTTACTTTCAAAAAGATATAACATAAACTACTTAATTATGAAGTATTTAGTCCAATAGTAAAATGTATTAATGTCTCATCAAAAGAGGATAAAAATGTTTTCCCGTTAATTTTGTCACAATGAATGATTTAAAGAATTATGTTTTTATAAAAGGTCGCTACGACACGATTGAGCATTAAAATTCTTACAAAGTGCCAATTCTAAACGAAATCAAATCTTCAAAAAAGAGTATTTTACTTTTTAAAAATAAAAACTGATCTCCTTCTATTTAATTAGTATAACGAAATCAGATGCTTATTAAATTAAGCCAAAAAATTATACATTCTCAAATAAGTACTTTTCCTTCTTTTCTTTTTTCTCTCTGTTTTTTTCTTTTCTTTTGTATGTGGTTTTCTTTTCCCCGAGCAGAAATAACTTAGGAAACCAAAGTTTCAAATTACACGAGTTTCTTTATTTCAGCTCCTCGTTCCTCTGAAAGCTTTTGATAATGAACGTCAGACGTTTATTTCTAGCCTAATATTTGGCCGATTCCTAGTTAAAATCCGACGGCGGTTTTGTGTTGGGTTAGTGTCAAGGGAGATTAAAACACCACTCGTTACACAATCACATTAAATATTGATTAATAATGCATAAAGTTAAACACTCGGTGACATATTCTGTCATGCGAGAGTCGTTGCGGTTGTTTCAGAAGCTGTAAATGCTTAAATTATGTTTTATTTTATTGCGTTTGTTTCTTGAGTTTGTATCTTTCGTTCTTTTTCTAAATAGAAGTTAGTAAATGCAGATTATATTTTCCTGTTATACTTCTAGGAAAACGCTAATGCAAGGAAATTTGATTTCTCACTCAAAGTGCTTTTCAATTATTGCCGGCAAACTCGATAATTGTATACGTCTGAATATTTTGATTTAGTATTTTGAGTTAATTTGCTATTCAGTAGCAGGCATCTTTTTCCTGTGAAACATCTTTACTCAGAAATTATAATTTAGTCTTTAAACTGAAGATGATCACTTTTTATATTTATTGTTGTTTACGTACTGTATTTTAGAAACTCGTCCAGTGCGAACGTATTTATGCAAATTAAATTAGACATTAACATTATTGGGAAATACGTTAATGTCATCATTCTATGGCTCAAATTATTTGTTGCATGCAGAAATTTTTAGTAATTGACACCTAGAAATATCTCACAAGGTTTGATGCAGACTTCAAATCTCATGTTTTTGTTATTTGTTTTTGATAGAATATAAGACCGTAAAATTAAAATAGCCTGTAACATTTCTGTAATTAAACAATGACTAGAAAGCAAATTTAGCTACAACAGCTTTGTGAAACAATTATTAAATATTCATATACTAAGAGGGCATTAAATTGCTGAAGATTTTTATTCTTTTCTTCCGGTTTGTGGTTAATAATTATTTGTTGTGAATCAAATAAAAGTCAAACAAAACCGTATGCAATAATTTAAGACAGAATGAAATGCCACCAAAAAGATGCTTGTTCGTGCCATGATTTTTGCCACGACTCTAGTGTCCAACAGTGACACAAAGCATATTTTGTGACTGTATTATCTGATTTTTACACTATTAATCTGTCCAAAAAGTTTCATTTTATTAGTAAGAAAAGCATGTGCAACATTTTACGCCTGACTTCGCAGAGTAATTTTTAATGAAAGAAATAGGTAATAATTATATGGGATAAAATCCGGGGAATACGCAGGAGGAAAGTAAAACATCTCAATCAAATGTTTGCTTTTCGTGGCTCAGGACATATTAGCCTAGCGATAAAGAGAGATTTTATCACATATTTCTTGACTAAATTGCGTTGACATCCTCTTAATAAACATACTAAGATAATTAAAAGCTGTACTTTTAAAACTGTGTTTCATTAAATGCCAATTTCGAGTTTTGCTAACTATATACTACTTAATTTTCTACATTTCATTTCTTTTAATAAGTAGGTATGTTTTTTAAAGCTGGATTTTTTTTAATCTGCTTTTATTAAACACTGATTCGAAATTTTGTTTTAATTAAAGATTCTGCTATTTGATGAAAGTTTCTTTCTTCCCGCTTCTTATTTTTTTGATATGAATGATACGAAAAGTTCAGAATTCGTCCAATTTTTAATTTTAAAAAATCTGGATATGTATACTACATGACTTTCTTGTACGGAATATTAAATTATAGGCATTTTTTCCTGTATTTCGTCTAAACTTATGTCTTCAAATTTCATTAGAGGTATATTTCTCATTTAATGAATCCAGTTCTCACTACACGACAAGACAAAAATACATGAAACCTCAAAATACCTTTATTAAAAATTCAAAAATATAGATAAATATAAAACATAAATGCAGTTAAAACAATATTTAAAGAACAATTTTTACAATTAAAACTACAGTTTCTGCTCAAAAACAAGCAATTCGGCCAGCGGGCAAGAGGACAGATTTTTCGGTGCACAAAACTGAAAGTTTACTTTTGGTCCCACTAGGCAAAAAGACACTGATGGCATAGAAACTGACTTAATTTGTTGAGGACGCTATGCTGAGTCAATGTATGTTATAATTTAGTAACTTAAATGAAAATTCCAGAATGGATTAAGCATGATTTAATTTGCAATAATAAAAGAAGGCGTTTTCTTTGTTGTTGCGAAGTTTAGTTTCTCTAGATTGGCAACAAATCCACTTTTCGGTTAAGTTTCAAATGTGAACAAACATGGCTGCTATGGTAATAAAATTAGGCTTAGTCGCACTTAAACAACTTTTAAATTGTTGATAACTGTACAACTATTGCAGGTTAACTAAAGGCATAAAAACTTTAACTCGGAGATAAGAATAACCTAATTCAATCATTTTGGAAGCAAAAAATGCACAATTTATCAACATATAGGAATGAAAAACTGGGCTCACGGAGCCGAGTAACAGAGTGGGAATATATATATATATAATAAAGTTAAAAATACTTTTGGTGAGGCCGATTGCCACCAAAAAGGGAAGTGCACAACTGCATGCTATAGCAGTCCTATATACAAAATTTCAACGTTCTAAGGCTACTCGTTTTTTTGGGTTATGGGAGATACATACTACGTACAGACAAATGCCACGTAAAAAAATCTTTTCTGAATCTATTTTAAATAAATTTTATAATTCTTTTGGGGAAAAAGAGTCCTTTATTCTCTCTTTATGTATGGATGTCCTTCAAAAACATTGTTAAATTCGATAGCGGCCAAAATGGATATCTTCGTTGAGATATGATACCCGGAATTTTTTGTGATAACAATACTTCCTTTACTTCGTACAAGGACGTAAAAAAGCAGCAAAGAATTTAATTTCTTCAACTATGTTATCAAAAATTCATGTGCTTGGTATAAACATTTGTTTAATTGCCCATTTCTTGCGGATGTATTTATATGCGAAAAAAATTGTGCTAGTAGCTTATGAACATTTGATTGAAGAATTAATTTGTTAGTTTTAATACGTGTAGAACAGTGTTACGTCTTTTTCTCTGTCCTGCTTTTCCTGCTATTTTGCTCCGGAAATTTTCTTTCCTAGTATTCTTACTGAGAATTTTCATTTGATGCTTTTTCTAGTCTTTTTTTACTTTTTTCACCGTTCATCGGGTTTTCCCTTTCTGAGTCACATGGCTACATAAATGGCGAAAGCTATTTTTAAACCAGGGAAGGAAGACGTCGTAAAAAATGTTTGCGTTTTATCATTCATTTATCTCAGAGACATTCTCTGTAACTCCGAGATAATTGAATTGTCATATTCAAATCATATCGTTTGTCATAATCATTCATAACCAATTCTGGATGAAAAGAGAGTTACTCTGTTTTGCAATTTTATCATGTTTCAATGTTGAGTTAAACATGATTTACCTTATTTAAATTCTTGTATTCATAAATGCTACATTCTGACGTAAATAATGACTCAAAAATAGTACACTGAATTTTCAAATGTCTCTTTGAATGTCTACAAATGAAATCTGTCATTATGCATTTAACTTAATTTCGTTCCATCATACGTACATGTGAAATATAATTCTGCGTTTTAACGTTTGAAACTCCTTAAAGCTTTAAGCTCTTGCCTTTTACGAACTTGGGATGATCATTGAAATTTAGAGGAATTGATTCAAAATAGCCTCGATAAAAAACGTTAAAGTCACTCTTGCAATAAATTCATAGTTACACAAAAGGAAATTCTAGAAGCCTGAATATAATCTAATGATTGAAATTGGTACATTTGATAATTAGAATACCTTGTGATAATTGATCCAACTCAGGAAAAATGCCTGTTATTTAAAAAATAAATCGGAAGTTAAATGGAAATCATTCTCGTCTTGCTCTGATTTCAACTGATGCCACTCTGATAGAACTGACATAGGGTAAAATCGATATTGCAAAGAATCGATATTGCATAACATCGAAACAGCGTAGAATCGTAGCGATACAGGATCCTCAAATGCATATGACTAATATTACCTATATGCCACCGAAAAGATAAAAAAGAAAATTGATAATGATTTACTAAGGAGTGAGAGGATTAATGCACATTTGTCAACAAAGTCCTTCTCAGGCATACGATCGACACTTTGCAAGATCGATACATGCATATCATCAAAATGACGTAAGATCGCTATAGGCATGGAGCCTATATTGTGTAAAACCGACAATGGTATATGATCTACATCATAAGTTAGGTTATTCGGATATGTAAAAACACATAAGAGCCATCACCCTAAATAATTTTGACTAAGCCTAAAGGGAGGAATCCGTTCGTAAAGGATTTTCTAAGGCAAACTGCCTTCATGGTACACACGAAGAAAACTGCAAAAAACACGTATGCAGCCAGTCCATTTACTTGAGTTCGACTCCAAGTCTAACTATGAGAAATTAATGATCTCAACCAGGCCGCCCAGATGATATAGTGGTTAGGGGTGTCTGAGTGCTGTACCAAAGGGCCCGGGTTCGAAGCCCAGAAAAGGCATGAATGTAAAACTGTCCGTCCTCCTTCATAGGAGGTAACGGGGGCCAGCTTATAGGTACCTCCACATTAAAATGGCCACTGCTTCTGGCCTTAGACTACCTTCTGGCCAGTTCTGGACTTAGTGGTGGCCAATGCCATTATGAGCAAGTGCCCGCCATTGGGGGGCGAAAAAATCTCGACGTTTGGGCATAGGGTAGACTGCAACACACAGTCGATATTGGTGTAGCACAGGGAAGGTTTATAAAGAGAAACGCCCTGTAATCAAGGGGCAGAGAATTAAATGTTTAACTTTTAGGGGCATTTAAATTTGAGCAGCCCTGTCGATCATGTCCAGTATTTCCATTTGGACAGGTCTTAGTCAATATTATTTATTGCCTACTGGCTAAATTAAATGAAGTGTATATCTTATATATAGCAACGCATTTGTTTTTAAAGTAACTATTGTTAATAAAAAAACTTTTTTTAAATGTAGTTGTCAGTATTTTTTTATATAACTAAAATAACAGACATATTTCTTGTGGTTAAAAATTTTTGCCACTATGTTTTGCTATAATAGAAGAGATTCAAAAATATTTTTAACAGTTTGTTGTCAGTTTTCGGCATTAATGTATTTTGAAATATTTTCTCGCTTGAAATTTTATATTTCATAGACAGTTAATCCTTTTTACACTTTACATTAAATTTAGATATTACTTCTTAAAACTGATTTTCTCCGATCAGTGTATAAGAGTGTATAATTATTGTGCATAATACTGACTAGGTACATTTTTAGCAGACATAGAATAAACATGCAGTGACCCTAAAAATAAAAAAAAAATGTATTTCCAAAGATGATATTAATTTACAGTATATAGTATGCTTTGATTTACAATTTATAGCAACGATTGTTTTATATCAAAATACCCGATCTCTGAGTTGATCATAATTCATTTGCGAGGTTTTAAAATGTTAGATATTTCGAATTCTGTATTTTTGATTTTCTAAAATCCTTATTCGAGGGAAACAGCAGAATTTTTTATCCCCTGTACAGTGTAACATGTGCTTGGCATTAGGAGTTTCTGCAAAGCTCCTGGGTTTTATCAGACTCGGGATATAATTTTTTTGTAGTACACATCAGACTCGTATGATAATTATACGTATAACAGCTGAGAAAAGAGGTAAATGATGATATTTTAGATGCTGAAGTGACAGCTCATAATCCAGTTGCTTCCCATAATATAGGGAATCCGCATGTGATTCAGCTAGTCCAAAACAAGCCGATACAACAATTCCATATTTTAATTGAAAAAATAGCAGGATTTCAGTGACTGTGTGTGCTTGATTTTATAATTTAAATTAAAAAAAAATCTGAAAGGTTTCAGGTTTTAAATTACGTCCAAAGGGTTTTTTCCCCCGTTTTGTGTGTTACCTTTTTTTATTAAATATCATGTTCTTCGTACTTAAAATTCAGTTCAATTTTAAATTGAGTATATCTTTAGAATTTCCGATACACAGTCTCACGAGCTGGAGTTAAAAATGTATTTTCTGTACAACGTTGCCATGGCTCGCTTTGAAATCCTTGAGTTTGTTAATCGGAAATTTGTTAAAATTTTAGGAAATATGAAATCGATAATAAAACAAATTCAGAATTTCAAATTTGGCCTTCCAGATGCCATATTCGGATGGAAGCGTTCAATATTCAAAATTTGATGCCTTCAGGTACCGTTGTTTTATCACAATACAAGAAATATACATCCATTTATGCAGATTCTTCATTATTTAATTTCTTTCAATATAATACAGGGCGATAATATTTGGTGGCAACAATTTAAAAAGTGAAACAACGCTTATAGTGAATCACCGCAAAATGCCAAAATTAGTAGTCCTTTCTGGGCAAATTGCCTCTGTGGACTAATAATTATTCTTAAATGTTATTAGTCACAAATGATGTTAACAGTGAATGTTATTCACCATTTTACTGCAAATGTAGCATGATATATCCCTATATAAGCACATAATCACACATAGATGTATAGGTAAAATAATAGACTTTCGAAGTTTCTTGATATTTCGTTTGGTGCGCTTTATTTAGTTTTGAAAATTATTTGATTTTGTTTGACTTCAATTGAGTGGCATATTTTTCTGTAGCAAATATATATGTATAGATATGATATTTGTTTTCATTTCATATATGGAGTTGCGGTTTTAAAACCTGTACCTAAGAGCATATATGTTATAATATTAATTTGTATAATACATTTCATTTATAGTAAAATTTAATATTAAATTCATAATATTAATTGCAGTATTATTACAATTAATAAAAGATATTTCTAACGTTATCTATTACTTACATCGTAACAAATCGCATGGTTTGGGCACCGATATATATGATACGTTACACCACCGTGTCATTTATCACTACAGACATGATGTTTCCATTCAACATTTAACTTCCTTACTGACAAGGATTTAAAAGCATATAAATGGATTTCTTAATTAATTTTCAATACCAAACTAATGCAATTGTTTTAAATTTAACTATTTAATTTATAATTCAACTCAATGGTATTTATGGTACATTTGCATTAGAGGAAAAAAAAAAATTCCCTTAAGTAATGTATCTGTTTTATAGAATTCAAAAAGCCTTTAACTTCTAGTGTATCCATCTGATAGTTTTTATGCGCATGCTCATAAAAAGCATGCAAATTCATTCGCAATATCGCTATAAATAATAAAAAAAGATATTTGTCAAATCACTGCAGTATAGAATTTTTCAATTTTTACCTCATTTTTATTTTTCAATAGTAAAATTCTTTCTGATATTTTAGGGTATTTTTGTATTATCGCATCCACCTTTGTAGAAGTTGCCAAATTTTCAGAAGTTGCCAAATTTTCAGAAGTTGCCAAAGTGTTGCAACCATGCACATAACAATTCTTCAGGCAACCATATTCGTAACTGTAAGTTTGAACAAGCAACATCGCCATTTTCGTACATGCTGTTTTGTGTGTATTAAAAATTCTAAAGACAAATTGTGATATTTTTGGTCTTCAGCTGAATTTTGAAATATTCGCTTGTGGAATTTGTCTGCACACGAAGAAAGTTCTGTCAAATTTTTGCAGGAATGTAATATTTTGCCACAAAGGCGAGAATGTTCAGATTCGCATTTGATGATGATGTACTTTGGAAAACAATCTTCTTGGAAACGCGACGTGAAAATGTGTAACGAACATATCGTCATTCGAAGCGATAATTGATTCGACAATATTCGTCTGGCGTTTGCTACTGGAGTCAGATTTATATACTGCTGGAGTAAAGAATGAACGAGTATTAAATTTTGCTCGGAAAAGTTAGAGATGGCTAGTAAGACTGTGGTAAACTGGAATAATTATATGCAGAAACAAAAAAACTATTTGTTTGTAGTTTTATAAATTGTTTTTCAGAATAAATATCGAATTAAAATTAAAATTAAAATATGCACCTAATAATCTGTATAACATAAAGTAAATAACTTTCTCCGATTTGTAATTACCATTCTTTTTCTTCTACAAAAAATCGCCAAATTACGCCAAGGTGGTTGCGATAATACCAAAGTACCGTTTTTAGATACTAATCTAAAGTTTCTAAAATTAAATTTCTTAACCTGTCTTTCCCCCCTGCTCCCCATATTATTCGGCAAATGATGAATGCGATAAAAAGTTCCCATTATACATAGCAAAACCCAACTCTTGTACAGAAACAACTGGTATAGATTTTCAGCATTATTAAATATATTATCTAGCATTTGTTATACATACCGTTTACTGAATATTTTAAGTACTACCTCTGCATGCATGTATTATATAATTTCTCGGAAAATGAAATACAGTACTGCTTACATAAGAAAAGCATTAGCTGAAAGTTAAAAAAGATTTGAGCTGGATAATGATTAACCTTCATTTTCTCCTAAATTTATGTTTAGCGTAACAAATTTATTTAAATGAAGGAATTATCTTTGGTCTCTTCCTCCTTCTTATCAGATAATGAAAAATTCTTATTTTCATTACGTATTTTCTTTAATCTTTTCCCCGAAATAATTTTAAAGATACTTTGATTGGAGGAAAGGGGACATACGGCGGTTGTTGTACAACTTTTCGCTAAAGTTTTTATTTCGATTTTTTTAAAGCCCAAAGAGGCGTTAGACCCAAAGGGCTATTAGTTTCAAAATGGCATTTTGCGTCTTTTCACTTTCTGCGTTGGTTCACTTTTCAAACTGCTGCCACTAAATATCGCCATGTGTTATATTTAAAGAATCTAAATAATGAAGAATCTGCATGAATGTTTCTCGCTTTGTGAAAAAACAACGATACCTACAGCCATCAAATTTTGAATAACGTAGTCCTCCAACCGAATATGGACACTTGGAAGCCTGAAATTTGAATTTTGAATTTGTTTTATCACCTGTTTCATATTTTGTAAAACTTTAACAGATTTTTTATTAAGAAACTCGACAATTTCAATTCGAGCAATGGCAACACTGTACGGGGAGGGGGGAAAATTATCTCCGGCGTGCAAGACTGTGTCTCCGGAATTCTAAATATATGCTGTTTTTAAATATCTTGTGATATTGTTGTTGAATTGAGTTTCATTAAGTGCAAAGAACATATTTAATAAATAAAGGTAACACACAAAACTCTAACAAAATGCCCTTTTGGCTGTAATATAAATCTGAAAGCTTTCAATTTTTTTTTTTCCCCATGCAGGATTTTGCCGAAAACATCACCCCAATTTATCATTTTACTTTTTATCAATGAACGAATGCAAATATGTTCTACTTAAGGTTATTTTTTGTGGCGTATTTGCACAGAATCATACCATTTTGCATGCATAAACTGTATGTAACTTAGCACCGGGCCATGGCTACTGAAATACTACACTGTTACTTTTGTTTACACTTTTTCTAATATCCGCCACTATAATTTAGCTTTTAACAGTGGTGGAGAAGTACGTATTCAACGCTTTCAGGCATACATTACAACTTAGTTATCACGATAAAAACTATTATGAATAATGAAATTTACGTAAACGTCCAGTCCGAAACTAATGATTCATGAACATCATATAAATTCGATACGAAACCAAACAGGTGGTCGGATAAGTCCCGCCCTCTCCGTCTCTTCAACAAACCCCAGGAAAGCCTAAATATTTCCTGTACGACCGCCCGCCGTATTCGATCGGCCGTGCGCCTTCGTAACCTATACGGCGAGTCGGCAGCCACCAGTAGGGCGGAAAATACCCCACGGCTCACCGTGGTTCTCGGCACGCGCCGCTTGTCCGACCGTCGCTTCGATGACTGTGCCGCGGAAACGCCGGCTTTTGTTGCAGCGAGCGGCGGCGGTTCATTTTCGGCTTTTGTTGTGCATAACACGCGTACGTCGCCGTGTTTTTAACGTTGGCCAGGAATGGGTCCGTAAAGGGAGCCCATAATAATTGGAGGGTCCTTCAGTAAAACTAGAGCGAGAGCCAATCTCGAGTTTTAGGGGCCCCCTTCTTTTTTCTCACGGTCGGGGGTCCTCTTGCTGAGTGTTACTTTTGGGGGAGGGGGTAGAATTGCGTAAGCTAATCTGTAACTAGAAAACTTACGTTGGTTGCAGTAAAACGGATTAAATTCTTCGATTATTTGCTTTTTTAGAAGTTAGTTTTGGAGTTGCCACTTAAATTTGTTTTTACTTAAAGATGCATTATTAGGCAATAAGTGTTGCAAATTTTGTGTTGTATTTTCTTAATACTGAAATTATACTACATAATTTGGATGTAATATAATGGAATGCATAGAATGTTAGTTTAAAGCACAAATGAACATTTAATTATTACGGATATGAAACATAATAAATTTAAATATAAAATAATGTATTTCAAATGCAAGATAAATATTAGTTCATGTGGATGTTTACCTTGAGTGCTTATTTACAATGGACTTAAAAGAATGCAGAAGGGTGCAAGATTAATAGGCAGTTTTGGTCTTTCTCTCTCTCTTTTTTTTTAGTTTAAAGTGTTAGTTAGGTGAAAATACAATAACAGATTATTAAAAAAAAAGTTTATTTGCTTTTGGATGTTAGTGTTGTATTTAGATATATTGAAAGAGTAAATCAAAGTGAAATTATAATTTATTAGACATGTATCTCCACAAATAACCAGAATAACTAATTAATCAGAACATATAGATAAATATGTTTCCTTTTTCTCATGTGTCAAATAAAAATTTATTGCAATACAGATGAGAATTTTATTTTTTCATATAACCTCTTTTATTTTAACGATGTGCAACTGAAAAATAAATATTTTTATTTCTGTAAAGCAAGTACATAAATTTCTAGCAGTATAGTTATTTTTAATTTGCTAAAAACTGACAACTGCTTTTATTTCAACTAAAATTAAATGATAAAATTACTTTTATGAACATAAAATGCACAGCTATTATAATTCAATTAAAATTAAACTAAGCCATCATTGTTTAATAAATTTACATAAAAGAGTAAATTAAAACTATAACTAATTTACAATTAAAAAAACACTCCTTGACTCCCAATTTAATCAAAGGTCAGATTAGTAAGTATGTAGGCAGAATATCATATACTTTCCTAAATGTTTATTGGCTAAATATTTGCTGAGTATCGCAGACTAATCTTGTCAAATGCATTTGTTTAAATTAATTTAAAAGTTTCTTAAAATTTTTGTGATGTACCTTGTTATTTTTATATTAATTAAAGTAAAAGGAAAATTTAAAAAAATCTTTAAATTTTAATTTTGCTTAACTTAAAAAGATGAAAAATTATCCAGATATCTGGAATTCAGATACTTCAAAGTCTCATGTCCAGATTTTAGTTATGTATCAAAATTAAATGCCTTTATTGAAGTTATTATCTAATAAATTGGTTTTTTGTACCCAAAATGAATTTTTGAAGTATTTTTGATATGTTATTATTGTTTTACTGCCTATTGCCTCAGTTTATTAACAACTTTTCATCATAAATTGGCACTCCATTAGAAAGAAATGACTAAAGTATTCAGTATCATGCTATTAATTCTCATACAAAATCTCATATAAGTTACTTCTGACAATGAACTATTCCAAAGACAGTCACCAGCATAAGTATTTATGAAAGATTTCAGAAACAGTTTTCTTTTTTAAAGTATTTTTCTAGAGCTTGGAGAGGTAATAAGTATCAAATTCTTAGTGTCCTATATTTTGGCATTAATACATACTTCATACTCTTCTTAAAACGCTTTAATTTTCCCCTTAGAACATGCAAAAATTCCTTAATTTTGCTTTTCTAGTTTTGCTCTCTAATTTATTTTTGGAATGTTTCCTATAATTGCTATTTTTAAAGTGAGTTATAATTTTGGACAAATATGGAATTAGCTAGTATTCTCATTCAAATGAAAATTATCGTTTGTTTGTGTTTACATGCAAAATGCAAATGCCATCGCTTTTTTATTTGCTTAGAAAATATTAGAGAAAGATGATGCATTCAGTAGGAAAAAATACGCTTTTGTGCAATTGTAAATTTTGTATTTCACAAAACAATTCTGTAATGTATGCTTTACTTCTAAACTATGAAAATTTTTGTCTTTTCTTCCATAAAAATTTTTCACATTTTTACAATACCCGACTTTTTCCCGAACTGATCTTAAATGCCCATGCTTTTCATCTAAATAAGTTTGCTAAATGAAAATATCCACTTAATAAAGGCATGTGTAATTCTACTAGTTACTTTTTATTTGACATTAATTTATTAAACATACTTTTGGATGAAATTAGTGTTTTTTCATCATTTAAAATTATTAGATGTTGCTAAAATCACTGCATTTAAGGAAAAATTTGTCTTTGTATTATTTTTATTGATTTTTAGGAAGGTTGTAACAATTTTCATTAATAAATGCAATGCTTTTTACTTTTTTATGGTGTTGCAAATATTGCATTTTATGTATACAATATATGGCTACGAAATCTAAATGCTTTTGTTTTTAAAAGAATAAGTTTTATTATTACAGTTTACATTTTGTAATCAGCTAATTTATCAATGCTAAAAAATTACAATTATCCTCAAATTAATTGAAGCAAGAATCTCATTACAACATGAAAGTTAATAATTACATGTCTCAGTTTTGTTTGAAGTTAATTTTAAATTTAAATAGTGTATTTCAAGGAATTAATTTTTGTCCTCTTGAATGCATTTTGAGTATGTTAATAATTTATTTTTTCAAATCAATTATGAGCAGAGAGTTAGTAGCCTCAATTTTAAATTTTTAACCTTATATGTCTTTCATAGTATTGGATTTCAGAAATTCAAAATTGTTTTAAAAGATATTTTTACATTATTAATTAAATATTTGCTAAAGGCATTCCATCCCCAATGAAACGTTTTCTCATTATTTAAAAAAATAATAAATGAAAATTATTTTATAATTTAAGTAACTGAATTTAACTTAACAGCAAGTATTCAGCAAAATTTATTGAAATAATCATTCAAATGAAATCTTATTGTCTTAAAACAGTTTAGGGTTTAAAGAAAAATAATTAGTTTGCATTTTAATTCTGCTGAAAAATGCACCTTCAGTTTCCCCATTAATGATTGTAAGATTAAAATGCAATATTTTTGTATTAAAAAAATAATCGAGTGATTTTTAAATAAACAGAATGAACTGCCTTATTACCATTCAGTGTCAATTAAAAATTATCCTGATTGTTCTAATTAAGAGAATTCGACGGTTTTGAATATGTTTGATAGGTTAATTATCAGTGGTTCTAATTAAGATAAAATTTCTGTGCTTTATAATGCATTTTATATCGCAAATTTCGTTCAGAATTTAATTAACAGTCTCAATTAAAGTATTAATTGTATGCAAAGGAGATAATAAAACTGAAAGATTTCAGCTCATTTCCAGCAATTTGGTTTCAAACAAAATAGAAATGTGTGTAAATTATATTCAATTTAATCTTGAAAAGAATTGCTCTTTTTTTTAGATATTTCATCATCCATACCTTCTACACATGTCATTTTTTAAAGAGATGGATTTGAGAAAACTTTCAAAAAGTTATGTAACCTTTATTTACTTTTGCATTTGTAAATAAAATTGCAAAACAGGTTTTATAAATGATTATCACATACATTGTAAGTTTGTTTAAAGCCTAATTTTAATTTAATATTTAGTTAAAAATATGGTCGAGAAATAAAAAGGTGATCTGATTTTTAACAATTTTGTCAGGAAAAAACAGTTGAGGTAATTTGACAGAGTTGTTGTGTTGTGATTTGTCTCACTTGTCTGATGGTAACATCAGCGCAAGCCCACGAAATTCATTATGGCAAGGAGTGCAAGATTGCATCTAACGTACGTAAGAACCTTGAGCCCCATACAGGTGGCGACGTTCCCAACTCAGTTCCGCCCTCAATTTTGATGAAACTCACTTCGGAGAGACATGTCCGAGGGTCTTCCACCCCTCTTCCCCTACCAACAACCTCTCGAGAGGACTTCCGGCTCGACGCATATTTAGAGTGCCCCACACATCGCAGATGCTATACATTTACAAACACCATGCCTTCTATTGGATTCGAGACTGGGCCCTTCGGTACGGGAGTCAGCTTCGCTATATATTATACCGGCTGAGCGGCAGTTTGTATTACGAAAGAAACATGGAAGTTGATATCGAATTTTTACTACATAATCTGTGAATTTCAATGAGAGTTCTCTTTCTGTTTTTATTGACCCAAGAGTTATATTCATTTTCCATCCACTTACTTTGGATCATGTCTAGTGTAACTGTTTCGTTAACCACTATCCCGGTTGGCGGTAGTTATATTACAAAGGAAACATGAAAGTTCATATCTTTTTTTTTATTATATAATTTATAAATTTCAATGAGAGTTCTCTTTCTGACTTTATTGACCCAAGAGTTGTATTCTTTTTTCAATCCATTTGCACTGGATCATATCTAGTGTGTCTGTTTTTTAGTTAAAAGATGATGTGCATAAAAACTAAGAAGACTGATTCAGGATAAATTATAATATAGTTATTTAAAATCAGACTTATCTTTTTCAAAGAGTTTGTATACTTGGCGCATTATTCACTACTGTGATTTTTTCAGTTGGTCTAATGAACAACCTATGAAGAAAAGAACGATCTGAATTTTGATTTAGTTTAATTTATCTAGTTTTGATTGGAATGTGACCACTAGGAATTTTTAATTCCAGAGACATACAGAAGTCAGTTGGGTTAAATTTGCAAGTCTCCAAGTCTTTTCTTCACCTCTTCATTTCAATTTCGGTAGCCTTTAGCCATTTTGTTCACTTAGCTTTATCCAAAATTTGAATTTCTTTCCCACTTTTAGCTCAGGATTAAAAATTTTACATTCTTCTGTGAACGTATTTGAACTCATGAGTTTTAATGATTGCTCACTTAGGACTTCTGTATTTCTGCAACTTCGAGGTTCTTTCGTTCCAATTTTTTTACTCTAGGCACTCACTGGTATCTTGATCAAAAGCAATGACTTAAATTTAGTGGTTCGTATCGCAACTACCAGTTCGAGTTGACAGAACTACCAGAATGCATATGCGGCGTACCTACTTCCATGAAGAGGTACGAGTCAAGAGATTAATATGTTAGCCAGTTATGTTGCATACAGCGACGCTGGAAACCTTCATGTCAAATAGGCTGTGCCTCAGACTTTTGCTGTTATTGCGGCGGAGCAGTGAAAAATCTCCAGAATTGTGGACTAGCCAATTAGTGAATACACTTTGGTTCCACTAGGGCATAGCAATGTCAAACACAAATACGGATATTATTTTTCAACACTACTTCATAGCATTTGCTGAGATACGTCATAGAAGTCGTCCCAGTTTTCGAACAGTGCATTCACAGTAGAAGGAGGGCATTTAAAAGACTCCAAGCTCCAAGTACTCCAAGCTCACTGATATTTCTATTGTCGTATTATATAATTTAGTGAATATTTTTGTATACAATGTTATTTAAAATATTAGCAAATTACCATCCTTCTGTCGTTGTTTAAACCGGTACATACAATGTGCGCCTGTCTACATATGCATGTTTCTATGGCAAATTTGTACTGCAATTAGCATGTTTCTTATTTTCTTGACTTTCACTCAACATTTTGTTCATAAACAAACATAATCAGTTTGACTCCTAATTAACTGCACTTCCGACGTTTTTCTCAGCTATAATGTAATTTAAATATTAACCAATTTCCTCAGATAGTTAGTTCACAGAGAAGATATTTCCAGCTTTATAGCAAATAGTTCTCATGTGCTTTGTATTACGTGATTAAAACAAACCAACGTAATAAATTTCAGTTTCCTTAACGACGATTTTGATGAGAAGTTTGTGCTCTACATATGAAGCAATGTAAATAATTTGACCATTTAATTACATCTATGTAAAAATATTACGGAATAATGGTAAGTGCATATCATGAAAAGAAAAACTTCTAATCTACCAGCAAAATCTTAACAAATTTGTAATTGTAATTAACTAATTAACAATTTAAAAAGAAAAAAGAAAAAAATACAGTTTGTCACTCTAGAGCAAAAGAAAGGAGCAAGAGTCGCTAAACAAAGAATTTTTGAAGCAAATTTTATTGCTTAGTTCTAACATGTTTCTTCAAAAGTATTTTGTATGAATTGTTGATTTAAAGAATAAAAATTCAGAAAAAATTACCTTATATTGTTATTTAAAATAAATGTTACATGTTGCATAAAATTTATATTTAAACATTATGACAATTCGCCAAAAAGAATCCTCCATTATATCAGTAGCCATCATGCATCTAGTATATAATGAGATGAGCACGTGGCAGTTGAAAGCACGGAACAATAGAAAAAAGCATTTATGGAGTCCAGTTGTCAAATTGCTGCATAAAAAGGAATAACCACTCCATTTTTTTCGATGAATGAGTCTGCAGAATTGGTAAAATTTGAGGGGAGAAATCGAACTGCGGACCTATTCCCACGCACCTTACAGTCGCAACGAAGGTCAGAGGTGTTCATTGTCTGACCGCGGTTACCTGAGCTCTATCGATTTTTGGTTATGCATTGGCATAAACTCGACAGATGCATTATTTGACATAGGGACTTACCATGCTGCCATATGTTGTTAAGTTGATTCGCTTGTTTCTTTTTACTCTATTATCTGTATTATAAGTTTGGTTAACAGTTTTTTAGACTTTAAATTAATTTTGATTTATATTTTTCGTTTCCGGCTGTAAAACTCCTTATGCAGCAGAAATAAATTTTCTTTAGGATTTCATTTCAAGTGTATTGAAAATGGAGACCGATATCTTATTTTCCCAATCTTGATCATACTTCGCGAAAAAAATGCATAAATAAGTCCTCATATTCTTGTCTGAAATTGCATTTGTTGTGATACTACCTAACTAGGTTCTGAATGGTGAAATCGCTGAACAAATTAAGCGACCAAATTAATTACAAGGAAACTATGTTTTGCCCCATGGTAGCGCGAAAACGAGCAGTTCTTTATGAAAGTATCCCTTCTCTCAAAGGTTACACATTGGATAGTTATCGTAACCTAAACTATCCAATGTGTAACTTCTTCCTTTAAAACACTGGATAATTATCGTAACCTAAACTATCCAATGTGTAACTTCTTCCTTTAAAACATTGGATAATTATCGTAACCTAAACTATCCAATGTGTAACATCTTTCTTTAAAACATTGGATAGTTATCGTAACCTAAACTATCCAATCTGTAACTTCTTCCTTTAAAACATTGGATAGTTATCGTAACCTAAACTACTCAATATATCCAATGTGTAACTTCTTCCTTTAAAACACTGGATACTTATCGTAACCTAAACTATCCAATGTGTAACTTCCTCCTTTAAAACATTGGATAGTTATCGTAATCTAAACTATCCAACGTGTAACATTTTCCTTTAAAATATCCGTGAAAATATGAGTCCATGAATTATATCCATGAAAAATATTCCATGAAAACACCTCTTCATTAGGCAGATATTCCTCGGTTGTTTTGATATAATGTAGATTATTCAATTCAATCCAATACTATGATACTAATTTGTCCGACATTATACGCAAATTTTGCATATGAAGACTTAGAAACTTCCTTTAGCACAGCTTTAATATGATTTTTAGTCCAAAGGGGCTTTATCCCTGAAGGACTATTGTTTTCGTTTTGCGATTTTGCGTTGAAACTCTCTGAATGTCCGTTTCATTTTTCAAATTTTGCCACCAAACAATATCGCCTGTATTATATTTGAAGAAATTAAAAGATGAAGAATCTGAATTAATGTATATATGACATTGTGATAAAAGAACGGTACCTAGAGCCATCCAATTTTGAATGATGCAATCCTACTGCGAATATGGGTATCTGGAAGCCCAAATTTGAAATTTGTTTTATTATCGATTTCACATTTTGTAAAACTTTAACGAAATTTTGATTAACAAATTCAAGGATTTCAAAGCGAGTAATAGCAACGTTATACAGAAAAAACATGAACTCCAGCGCGTGAGACTGCGTATCGGAATTCTAAAGATATGCTCAGTTCAAAATTATTTTGCGATATTGCCCTTTAACTGAATTTCAAGCGCGAAGAACATGATATTTAATAAATAAAGGTAACACAAAAAATATTAAAAAACTCCGCTTTGGACGTAATTTAAAATCTGAAATCTTTCAGATTTTTTTTGTTTGAAATTTATTTTAAATTATGATTATATTAAGCAATAGATATGATGTGTGTAATTTAACAATATTAATGATATTGCTTACAGTTTTAAATTATGTAACTCAGGGAAGGAAAACTAAATTCTAAAAGCGTAATTGACGAATTTAAAAGGAAAAGAGAATTTTAGAATCATCTTGTTATCTATTAGACTTTTAAGCCGATATTCTTTTGTATATTAGTTACTCAAATACACTTTTCTGTCTTTTTTACTTTTAATGACTAAAATGCAATGAAGGTACTTGTATTATAAATGTTAGTTAATATTTATCTTTTTGGTACAACTTGAAGAAACCTATGCAAATATAATGTAGTTTCCAAAGTGCTATTCATCCCATTTTGATGAACTGCTCGTAAAAATTTCCTAAATTAAGAGTGGTGTAAAGTAATGAATTGAAAAGCATTATTTCTCTCAAGTTTTTAATAATTATAGTTCTTAAACTGATAAAAGAATTAAGATTTCATAACTACTGGTCTCATCCTTTTAATTTTTAAATTTAGACTAACTTATTTTGCAAAATTTTATATGCTCAAGAAACATTCAATTAGTTAAAACGATTTTTTTTCCTGATAACAAAACAATTATTTCATGATTTATTTTATCTTACTGTATGTAAGAGAAAGATAAAAGTACTCACGAAAAACATTTAATGGAGTTTCCTCCCCCTACAGTAGTAGTAAATTTTTCTTTTTTATGCAGAAAATAAAAAATATGTTCCCCATAATAAAAAAATGATTTTCTGCATACTTGCAAAGTTGAGCTATAATGCTTGAGGAACTGATTCGAAAAGAAAATGGTAAACCAAATGACATGTTTGGAAGGACGTGTTAGGTTAGAATAGAAGTACAGTAATTGTGTTCAAGGGTGCCATTTGGGAGTCCTAAATAATATTTACAGGAAGAAAATCTTCGCAAATTTCTGACGTTCAGCATTAGATCTAATCTTTTGCAAACACATGCATACGAAATTATAAGTAACAATAACTATAAAGTGACGAATTCTAAGTTGCATTTGCGCTCGAAAATAATGAAAAGTCTTAAATATTGTAATGAAATATCCCAAATATTAGCAATGATGATACTTTTAAAAGGTTTCAAACTGTAAATGTGGTAACTTTCGAAGAAATGCAATTCACTCTCTGCATTGATAATGTTCTAGAATATCACCAAGCCATTTAATTGACACTTATTGAACACTAATTTTGATTTATTAAAATATATATTTGATACTTGATTTGAATGTTTCATACTCTCAGAACTAAAACATGGATGTTATGATTTTGTTATTTTTGCTTGTATAAGACATTTACATTAGTTAATGCAATTTTAACTACTACTGCAAACAATGTGATAAATTACTTTAACAAATTTAACATTAACTTATGATATCCTCCTCTCATTCATGAAGTTCTTTTCACACAACCTACGTGAAGTGATTACAGCAATTATTTTGGTAATTGCCTCATGAATATTCAAAGAAAAGACATTTAGAGTATGCAGCTGGCATAACATATGATGAAAACATTTAAATGTAATCTTTCTGTGTATGATTACGCTCCTTGTTAATTCATTGACTTCAATAAAGTAATTCTAAAATTTTCAAAAATTTTTTGCATAGAAATTTTATAAGGTATTTCTGTCGTCTTCTTCGCATGCTTTTGGGGTGTAGTAGTCAGCACGCTCGACGCATATTCAAGAGGTCCGTGGTTCGAATCCCGGCGAGGGCATTCAATTAGTTGAAACGATTTTTTTTTTCTAATAACAAAACAATTTTCTCATGATTTATTTCATCTTACTGTATGTAAGAGAAAGATAAAAGTACTCGCGAAAAACATTTAATGTAGTTCCCCTCTACAGTAGTAGTAAATTCTTCTTTTTTATGCAGAAAATAAAAAATACGTTCCCCATAATGAAAAATGATTTGTTGCTTATTTTTCATCTCTCCTGCTTCGAAACAACCTAATGTCTCCATAATTTAATTATTACAGTAACAACGCAAATGAAAGCAATGTAATTTAGTAATGAAAGAAAGGAAAATATTGAAAAATTTGTAATTGCAGAAGGAAGAAAATTCCACAATATTGTTGAAAAAATATTTTCTTAAATTGCATCAAACTGTAGAACTGTAATTGAAACAACCTTTATAACATAATTGTAATTACAAATCTGTCTCAAGCTACTATGCGCATTGACGACTGGCAATAGGAATGATTATCGATTATTGGATATCGATAATTATTCTAATTTAATACAATAATTTCCTTCAATGCAAAGCAATGTTGAATCACTGGTGAATGTGCTCTGATTTTCATATTTTAACTTCATTCGATCCATGTAATCAATAAGATATGAGTGACGATGCAAATGAGATTAAACTCCAAAACTTAGTGTTTTATTGTATTATTATATTGTTAAGATCCTATGATTATATTAAAGTTCTATTTATTGTTGGTATTTTTAAATAATGATACCCTGAAGCAAAATATATCTCTGTACAATTAAATCATAATTTATCGTTCATTGTAGGTCAAGATGCATTAAAAATTACGTAAATCATTGAATTTGGTAAACTTCTTCTTGCTCACAGAAATCCATAGTCTCAGCTTTTATCAGTGTCATGTCTTGGCCGACTGCATTTGCAAATCTGTTTCGAATTTCTTGTTCCATTTCATCCATTTTACTAATATGCTTTAGCAATATTCGAATCCCGCGTTTTTATTGGCTTAGTGTTGCTAATCCTCAAAGTGAATATTCGGATTTCAAAACTGTCTGGAGGAATCGGTATCATGTTAAACTTCATGGGGGTTGCTCTAAACCCAAGTAGCTTTTAAGTTCAAAGGTAATCTGGCTTTAACTGCCTTAATTTACCATAAAGTAATATAACTGTAAAGCGCCGAATCTGGAGGTTTATACACACATAGCTCTCAGATTCGCTGATGGCTTTTGAAGTTCCACCCTCGTTTTGTAGCGGAGCACCAGGGCGTACAGGAGCTTCCAGGCGCTCTTAAAATCCTTCTCCTTGAATGGTGATGTAGGAGGGGAGGCAGGTTACCATGGTAACCGTTCCGAGGAAGGAAGATGGAAAGAGGTGGGGACAACTTCCACCGTCTCCACATAAATCATTCCTTCGAAAGTTAGGAGTTGAAAAGCTTCGCCAATGATTCACTGTGGGGTTGGAATCATGATCATTCGTTAAAAGCGTGTTGTTGTACTCTGTGGGAATTAGATGTTGTTTCATGTTGTGTGCTCTGTGATTTTTTTCCCCCCTTAACCTCTTATGCTGGGTTGCATTTCAGTTGTAGGTGGTCTCTCTCCTTATGTCCAAGATTAAGCGGGATCGATTCAATTATCGAAGGGTAAACCAGAGTTGAATCGAGTTTAAAGAAACAATCTGACAATTTCTTCATTTAATAGCTCAGAAATTTCAGCAAATTTAATCGAGTGGCATCGAGACATGCATCAGTTTGTACAAAATCTTTCAATGAAATTGGATTAAATGAATGAGAGCTGAGGAGTTTTAGTTCACTGTATTCAATTATAGTAAATTCTTACTTCATTTTGCCTGATTTAAATCTTACAACTACCAAACTGAGTTGTTCAACAACAGCGAACAAATAAATAGATTTTTACCTATTGCTATCCCATCAAGTTCTTTTGGCACTTAGCAACAAACGTTAGAGAGTCTAATAAAAGCTTTTATTATACAGAGGTTTAAACTTTGCCTACAATTTCATGAATGTGTGATAACAAATGTACGCTATTTTCAAAACTACTTTCAGTTAAGGATATTTTCTGAGACTGAACAATGGATTCAGTTTCAACTATTCAACTATAGCGAAACTTTTATATATTAATTGTATATATATATATAATTAATTAAATATCTAAGATATCAGGTCTTTAATGCACATTTAGAAGAATTTTATGTCTTCGTTATTGTTGCCTCACTAAAACTGCCCAAACAGTGTTGATGAATTCCGTAGAAGAGATAAAAATACGTAAATAAATGTCTAGTGTAATAAAAGGTATTTACAGAATTGGGCAATTTTAGGAATTTTGAAATTTCCTATTTCCAAACAATTTCTTAAAAGTAATGATGCCAAGATTAAGCTTTTCTAACGTTTCTTGCTTGAGTCTTCATACTACTAATAATTCTAAGATTAGGAAAATGTATTCTGAAATTGATTTGCCAAGGTTAAACATTTTCAATGTTTCTTGCTTGAGTTTTCATATTACTAATGGTTCTAAAATTAGGAAAATATATTCTGAAATTGATTTACTAAGAACGGTTTCCTCTTATATTTGTGAATAATTATTATATTTAAATGTTCCCAGAAAAACTATTAACGGTATCAGATTTATTGATGAAATTCGTAGCCAAAATGCTCATTTTCGCAACGCTTTTAAGTACTAAAGATTATTAGTCAGTAGTAAGTTACTCATCAATATGCTCTTCTTGTTTTAGATATGAACATTATTTGGTGGAAATTTTCATTTTTATTGTGGCTGCCATATTTTATTAAATCAATCATTAATGAATGCTGATTGTGTAAAATGTACTTCCGAGAAGCGTATAAATTCACTGGGTAAATTCCAAAGTTACAGTGTATAATTTTAAATTTTTTAATACTTGTATATGGTCTTTACTTGAAAATCACTTTATTTACTCAATTAACTGCTCTTCTTAATTACTATTACTATTATATTTTCTATTTTGCATGTGTCACTTAAGAATGCCGATGTACACTACTACTGCTTCCCTTGTAAAAATACGCCTTCGAAATGGTATGAATTTGCATTTAAGCGAAGGACAAAGAAAGCGTTACCTATGTCTCATTAGTGGCTGAATTCCAAGGAGACACTGGTTAACGTGTCGATTAGCCGCTTCTAGCTATTCTCCATTAGTTAAGATGTAATTACGTACCTAAAATTGTGGGGCATTGTAAGAGCACCACAATCTCTAATTGATACACACAATTGTGCACAATTTTTAACTGATGCAAATTCACAGTGATATTTATTTATTTCGTCTGCTTTATGATATGCTGATGTTTTTTTATAAAAATATTTGCATATTATTTTTGTTAATAAAATGCAATTCTAAAGTCATAACCGTTTGTACTTAATCCGTACTTTTGTAATAATTCATTTAATTGTTTGGTGGACGAAGGTACTGATTTATCAGAAATTTGATCAAAATCGATATTATCCTTAATCTTACGCTCGCAAAAATAGTAAAAGGGCTACGTACTACTTTTCTATTGGAAAAATGTCTTATTTTAAAAATCAGCTCTTTAAAATAGTAGTACATTAGATAAGGAATACATATATTCTGAAAAAGAAGTAAATTAGAATTTTTTTTAGTCCAAAGGGGCTTTGTCCCTGAAGGACTATTGCTTTCGTTTTGCGATTTTGCATTGGGTTCGCTCTGAATGCCCGTTTCACTTTTCAAATTTTTGCCACTTTTTTCAAACTGTTGCCACCAAATATTGCAGTCCTGTATTATATTTAAAGAAATTAAATAATGAAGGATGTGCATAAATGTATGTTTCTCGCATTGTGATAAAACGACAGTACCTAGAGCCAACCAATTTTGAATGACGTAGTCCTGCTGCGAATATGGGCATCTGGAAGCCCAAATTTGAAATTTCTTTTATTGCCGATTTCATATTTTGTAAAACTTTAAGTAAGCCCAAATTTGAAATTTGGAATTTGTTTTATTACCGATTTCATATTTTGTAAAAATTTAACGAATTTTTAATTAACAAACTCAAAGATTTCAAAGCAAGCAATGGCAACGTTGTACAGAAAAAAACGTTTTTAACTCCAGCTCGTGAGACTGTTTATCGGAAATTCTAAAGATATGCTCAGTTTAAAATTATTTTGAGATATTGCTCTTGAACTGAATTTTATGGCTTAAGTGCAAAGAACATGATATTTAATAAATAAAGGTAACACACAAAATTAAAAAAAACACCCTTTACACGTAGTTTAAAATCTGAAACCTTTCAGATTTTTTTTTTTTCCCTTTTTCTTTTTTTTAAGTGTTTCCAACTAGGAAAACATTACAGACCAAGATTTTAGATTGTTCACTGATTCTTATGCCGTTAACTGTGAAATTTTGTCTTAAAAATGAAGTTCATTTTACGTCATAAAGTCATCACTAGGATATATTTACTTCCTCCCCCTTCCCAGAAAAACATTGTTAGCAATTGCGCATATTTTTACAAATCCCAATTTGGCGAAAGTTGCAGTACGAACTATTTCTTATGTCATTGTGCTAAGTATTCTGTGTTGATTATTTACCGCACTGATTCCTAACATTTGTTTTGCTCGGCGGATTTGATTTGATTTGCTGCGCTTCGTAAGACGTAAGACATCAATTAACCGCAAACATTCAAAATGCATTGTCAGTTGCCCTCGTCCAAGAAAACAGAATACGCTAAGAACCAAAAAATTAAAATTAAATTCAGGTAAACACTTCGTACTGCAATTATTAACTATAAACATACATAACCTTAGTT
Source organism: Stegodyphus mimosarum (assembly GCA_000611955.2). NCBI lineage: Eukaryota > Metazoa > Arthropoda > Arachnida > Araneae > Eresidae > Stegodyphus > Stegodyphus mimosarum. The sequence continues at coordinate 263,527 of KK117591.1, read as the reverse complement.
GGGCACGCATGGAAATACCCAAATGAGGATCACAGCGGGCAGTAGGTATGTAAAAACTTTAATAATTCATAGATGCTTACAAAGTGTTTCAAGAATTCTTGGTAAAAAAAATTAGAGAAAGTTTCCTCAACAATACATAATAAAGTGAGGCAGTTGTAAAATTGTTGAGTAATGCAGCTGCATACCCAAGAGAACTGAACTGGGGGTCGGTCAGAGAGGCTTACTCGCTTCCAGATGATAGGGGCACAGAGTTGCGTGATACCATAACGCTCTTGTTAGACGTCACGCGATGGAGCGATTTGTCGGCTACTTTGATGATACCTCGGCCA
>KK117591.1:215823-263183 GCA_000611955.2 Stegodyphus mimosarum | reverse complement strand
TCTGCGCGACGCTTAATGGCCCAGAGATGTAATTACGAAGATTTATAGTTATTTGGAGAACTACCGGGTCCAAACACGGAGTTAATCCAGCCTCAAATACCACCCCTCGCATAATGGATCATGGATTATACCATCAAACCAAGCAGGAAATTGAGATTTTTTTTTGCTGGTGAGATATTCTTTGAACTGTTAGGCAAATCAAAGAGTTTCAAGAATATTTGGTGGAAATAAATTCATTGTTAAACCTCAAATTTCAAGATTTTCCAAAATTTTAGAGTGCGTTTTATTTGGCATACGTTTGAAATTTGCAGTGCTTAGCATGTGTGTCGGGGGGGGGGAGGAAGCAGCAATATGTATCATCAATGGATAATTCAAGTACTGAGAGGCAAGGAGCCGGATGCTAGCTATAGAGGCAAAACATAAATACTGAAAGAAAAGGTAGCCTTAAAGTGTCTTTTAAGATGGATGGAATTAAATTTGTCAACAATGTAAGAACGCATGAGAAAAACACTGTTAAGTTTTAAATTATGTTATTAATTTGTAGAGTCTATGGGTTATCTTAGGCATCATACAATGTTGACTCTGCATGCAGAGTCATTAGGTTATTTAGAATCAGAAGAAAGGAAAAATGAGCAATACCCTCGCCGGGAATCGAACCACGGACCTCTCGGCTACGCGCCGAGCGTGCTGACCACTACACAACGAAGGCGGGAAAAATACCTTATATGCTCCCTCTTTTAAAAGGCAACTGGGGATTAGGGGCTCCAATCGACAAATCGTCGTTGCGGAGAATCATCATTCACCACTTTTTAGTTCGGACGCCACTTGTAGAGTTATTAGGTTATTTAGAAGCAAAAGAGATGAAAAATGAGCAAAGCCTTCGCCGGGAATCGAACCACGGACCTCTAGGTTACGCGTCGAGTGTGCTGACCACTACACCACGAAGGCATGCGAAGAAGGCGTGGGAAATACCTTATAGACGAAGTAGCGAATTCGCGCTATGTCTTTAAGAATAAATACTACAGAAGAAGATTTTAAATAACCTTTTTATTTAAACTAAATTAAAACGGATGCACGCACTTCGTGCTCACAAATCACCACCACTTGTGGCTACGTAAATTAACAGAAAATAAGAACGTAACAAACCACTAGTAAATTAAGATATCTGACTGACGCCTTCGCTTAACTACGCTAAATCGGCTGCACACAACAAACCGAATCTAGAAATATCAGTATAAATCTGAAAAGTGTCTAGCTCCGGCTAGAGAGCTAATTTCGAATAAGCAGCATAAACTCGGATTTAAGTCCACTGCTAACCTTGTCGAACTCTTGAAAGGCAGTTGCTTCTAAAACACGTTTAGAATTTTCATCTGCGTCATAACACATTTACATTCTCCCAGGAAATTGAAATCGGGAGGGAAAGGAAAGGAAAACTAAAAATAATTGGCTAGAATAAAATAATGACCTTACAAACTAACATAGAGCAATTTTGTCGAAGCTGGAAAGGTTCGAAACAGACCGATTCCTCAATTCAAAAGATCTATGTATAAATTTATACGGAAGAAAGATCAAAGAAACTGTCAAAAACTTAAAATTCACTATAAAATGTAGAAAGTGTATAATTTATGGTAGTAATTCAGGCAAATCTGCTGCTAGTAAAAGGAAGAAAATTTGATGTTCAAATTACGGTTCTCCACAATAGGAGAATGCCATCTAATAGTGAAAAAGATACTTTTAAATCAGGAGAATAATTTTAAGATTTAAGAAATGTAAAATCCATGCAAGGAATACGTGTTCCTTTTTACTATAAACTATGGTTGTAATGCGTTTATATCTGTAAAGTATTTCTCAGCATATATAAAAATGTACAGAATGATATCGATATGATTATTTTTGAAATGGGATATCTTGTCTAATATGTTTTTTGTACAAAATATAACTGAACTTACCTTAAACTCTTCCTGCAATAAATTGTTTTTATTTTGGTTTTTCTTTTTTATTTATAACAAAAGGAAAATGATAATATTGTTAGAAGAATTAAAATTTTGGAACAATAATTGTGCTTTGTATATTTCACAGAATTCTAATGACTCTGTGGACGTAACAGATTGGCCAAGTAGTTAGTAGTTTAACACTGATGCATGCTCTACTTGAGGGCTGAGAGTATTGACTGAACATGGTTTTCTTGTTTCTTCAACATTAAATGTAGAAAACTTATTGTTATATACTATGGGTGTTTAGTTTTGCTAGAATTCTAATTGTAGATTCTAATTTTCAATAGATTTTTGAAAATGGCAGATCACAGCAAGTGAAAGAATATAGAAATTCTGGTGCAATTTAATGAGATGCATGTTTTTCAACTTGATAGATTAATGGAACATAAATCAGTATCAAAGGCGGCAGTAAATTTACTTCATGTAGTTTTCTGCGAGGAGATCAGATTCCAAGAGTTGCTTATCTAGAATACCTCCGCCTTGATATCAGGTGTCTTATAGTAATGAATACGGGTGCAGGTTTAGTTATATTTTAAAGAGCTGCTAATGAAATATAAGTGTAGTAGTTAATAGATAGTAATTAATATTTTGATTTGCTTATCTGTGCTTTAAAGCGCGACTTAGGATATAGATTAGATTTATATATAACATTGTTCTAATACAGGTATTTTTACACAAAATCGGACTTGTTCTGAAATGACATGCCAAATATGGAAAAATCGATTCTACGACTCAAATTATGCCGAACTGCTAAGTTTTGTAAAAGTCGCAGGAGGAGTTGTTAAAAATTTAGCTCTCAAAATTTTAGCTCCTCAATGTTAATTGAATTTGATATATTTTTATTAATATCTCTTTTTTTATTAAACTTACTTGATTTCTTCTTCCAGAATTCGAAATTTAGGCTTAAACCAAATATAATTTTTTGGTTTATTTTTAAAATTTATATTTTAAAATATTTTTCAGAAATTTTTTGAAAATATTTTTATTTTATAACTTATAACATTTTTAACATCATCTTAAAGTAGATGTATTTTTGCACATCTGCAAAAAATCAGTTTTTTATTCAAAATTATTTTCTAAGATACGCATGAATTTACATATAAGCGCGTTTTGAAATTTGGTATATTTGTTATAAGCGATAATAACGTCAAATGTGGTTTACGCACGTTGTTAAAATTATTTAGAAGTATGAATGATGACTTTTTTCTACCTTGTCAAAGGAAAGGAAAATAGTTTGCTATAAATTAAATTCACCAAGTGCATTATTCTTGGCTCAAACTGAAAAAATGAGCCAAGATAAATTTTTGAATTTCTCCGTAAATTTCGCACCAAAGTTTACAAAATTTAGTAATTAGACATAATTAGAGTCATAGAATCGAAATATGGAAAAAAATGGCACATTATTCCAGAAAAAGTTCGATTTTGTGTCAAAATATCTATATTAGAACAATGCTATATATAAATCAGTTGTGGTGCTTTCGAGACATGAAAAACGCAACTTGAATGTCGTCATTCAGCCCAGTAAAAAGGGAGATATCGAACTCTCCCACTTTTTTTTCCTCAAAATCTGCTGTAAATATATGTTTGAAATTTTTTGTGTAATTAAGGTACACCTATCTGAGTATACTGAAATGAGCTTTTTGAAACATTTTGAGTTTTAGAGTAATTTATAGAATATTGTATTAGGCACAGTGAAATTTAGCACTTTTCAGAAGAAATTTGTGAATCTTTTTTTTTTTCCTTAGTTTATCACAAAAAGCTCCTTTCAATAAATATTAGGAAACATTATAAATAAGCTATCAAAAATTTAAATGCCTGTGAACAGTAGTTCTTGAGGAAAGGTCATCGAGTGTAAAAAAATTGCATTTGGAAAAAAACTGATTTTTTTGTAAAAGTCCTCATTTATCAAAGCATTCGATGATATAGTATTAAAACTATATTTTTTACAGTTCTCATTTTCATAGAGATTAAAGTATAGTATTTTACGAAAGCTAAAAATGTAGAGAATTTGAAAATGCAAAAATCCCAAATCACAATTTTTTGAAAATTTTTGGCTTCCAACACCCGTTAATCTCAGCTATACCTAGTGGAAAACGGATGGTACGAAACTGCTTTATTCGGGTAAAAGGGGCACTTCTTAAAACGTAAGAAAGCCACTGTTGTATTCGGAATTATATGAAGTAAATTATATTGCCTTTTACTTTATATATAAACTGTTAATAAATTATGTAGATCTCATTTTAAATCCAAAATTATTGCCTTTGAATTATCTGTTTCATTTGTAAACCATTCAAAATTTTTTCTGTAATTTTTAAAAAGAATTTTCAAAGAAACATTTAAAAAAATCTTCAAAAGATATGTCTAAATATTGCTACAAAATTTTTTTTTTATTATTTTGCATAATCTTAGTAAATTTATACATGAGATTTTTTTATTGATTATTGAAATTTTAATCAAAAATCGGATGATTATGATAATATTATGCAGTCTTCCTCTCCAAACTCAGTTCTGATTTATTTTTAATTTTGTCCTTCACAGTTTATGATCGTCTCCATGTCAGAATCAGACTCCTCTTCCCAGGCTTCCCCGGTAGGGTCCTTGTTTATTATTATTTTAGTTAATAATCTTAGAAATAACTTCCAATAGATTTTTCAAAATTATAGTTTAGATATAAGTCACATGTATCCTGTTTATTCAGATTACATTAGCTGTACAGATCATACCAGTTAATAGTAATTATTTTATTGGTATTTGATCTCATAAATCTTACTGTTCACAGCATTGTAGAAGATTCTCTACAAATCGTTTAAATTTTTTTTTTTATAACTGATCAACATAAAGTATTTCATAAAAGCAGCACAGGTACATTGCTGCAATAAAACTGCTTAGATTATCATATTCCACATATAAGATATTGCTAAGTGATTAAAAAGTAAGCAAGTAAGGAAAAAAGTTATCAAATACTGCAAATATCTCAATTAAGTTCTGTAAATAAATATATATTTCTTTAATTTGTGTTATGTTACAACAGCTAAAATATTAATAGATTTCAGTAGATAGCTCATTCAGAATTGACTATTTTAGGAGTTCGACAATAGTGATATCTTTTCGAATTTTTTGGGAAAAATTTAATAATTGTCTTGGTTCTCCATTAATAGGCAAAACTCATCATGTTTTTTACTGTATAAAATTGCTGTACCTTTAATTCGACTCGTCTTAGAGCTTGGGGAACGGGTTAGTTGCATGGTGTTTCCTGTAATTTAACGTGTGTATTCTGCATACGGGAATCCAGTTCCTCTTCATAAAAACTCTCTGCTAAAGCCGTTAAATCTTGAATGATTTATTATTAATTTGCAGGATAAAATTTTATAGGTATCTAGTATTACGGTAGAGAGTTTGCATGTATACAATTTATTTTCGACATTTGATTTCTAGATGTTATATGGAGGAGCAAAGATAATGAATAATAAGTGTATCAGCTATAAGAATAAAGTGTATCAGCTGTAAGAATAAAGTGTATCAGCTATAAGAATAAAGCAAATGTGCTTTGAACCAGAATTTTCTAAATACCAATTTCCCACTCTTTTTTTGTTTTCTTTCTGTTATGCCTATTAAAGAAATAACTACATTATTTTAAAACTTGCAGTACTTTAGACCAGTGAAATCTGCTTTAGAACTCGAAGTGCGTATTCTCATATAAAAACATCAGGTAAATGTTTTAAGGTATTTCTTTATATCTTACGGCAGTATAAATCCAATACTTTAGTAGCGCAAAACTTTGTTTTAATTCCTGCATCTTTTGCGGTCTCATTCTCACACCGTACTTTACAAACGACAATCAATGCTTTTATTCCTTGTTAAGTTACCGCATGAGGGTTCCAGTATGTTTGACTGCATTGTAATAAATAACGCCAACAGAAAGGGGCAAATGCCCCACGTGGTTACTTAGCAGAAATCAATGCTAGGTACGCGCTTCAGTGACTCGCGTATAGTAACTTCCATTTAGGGCGTTCAAAGACATGAGAAATGTTGCTATGGAGGCATTAAGCTCTGCCGTCTATTGATCGCTAATAGGTCTATAAGCTTATTTAACAGTGGCTTTAGGGGCGTCAAGCTTTAATATTGGATCAGCGAAGGTTTCTCTTCTAACAATGGAAAAAGAGTTCGCGGGCGTGAGCGGAGGAGTTTCCTTTATTTTAGGACGATTTCTTATACATTGCTTCTTTTTGGTTATCGTTATATAAGGATGAATATAGGCTGATACGAAGGGAATGATCCAATCACCATGTGGATTTTTAGATGAGGATCTAAATTCAATAGCTATTATTAGTTATATAGATAATAACCAAATCTTTTTGAACGTCTAGTTTTGGTCAAAAGTAAGCTTTCATTATGTGCAATTTTAATAATTTTGAATGCTCCGAAATAAAACATTTCTTTTCTAAATCACATACGACTGAGCAGGAATTAAATAATATAAATTTTTAATTCATAATTTAAAATATGTGTCGTAATTTTTATTTATGCATAAATATCAAAACAATTTCAACAATGGTAGTTTATTACATTTGTAGAAGTAATCATTAGTACGAAAAAAAGGCTTAAAGCTCTGTCCCTTCTTCTCCTCCTCTTCCTTCCCATTTAGTTTTATGCAGATCTACGGATAATTTCATTATGATCTATTCTTTTTATACACATCATTTTATGCGGATAGAATACTTAAATTACTTGGTCTGGATTATATTTATTATGATCTCAAATAATTTTTTTTTTTCAAAACAGAAAAAAAGTCCTTCCCATCTCTAATTGTAAGTCATACTTGAATATAATCGTACAACTGTTGTTATACTGGAATCCATACTGTTTGCCGTCGAATGTCTTTTTCACAATTATTAAATTATCGTTTTCGAAAAATCTTCTAATAGTGTTTCCTCGGGTAATAAATTTATTTGCTTAAAATGAAAATATTCTCCAGCTCATTGAGCGATTACTTAGAATCAGATATTTCTTTCCATCTGAAACGTGGTTTAATATTTATAAATGATATAGTATTAACATGTGGTTTTTAGAAAATCTGGTTGCGGTTCTCGAACTTTCTCGAATTCCAACATGCAGTGGCTCTTACTGACATGAAGTTTGGCCGCTCCTAGCGTATATGATCATATGCAGATTTCTGCTGAATGTGTATCAATAATTAAGTAGAAAATCAATACAGAAATCTGCCTTCGTAGCAAATTGTATGTACATTAATATTTCTTCATCAACCGGCTTTTTCACAATTCATGAGAGTTTTAAATTAAACTATCCCAATTGTTTTTGCTCCTCATTTCCTGTAACATTTAAGTGCTTATACAGGAGGAATTTGAAAGAGTGGGCGAAACTTTATGGAGTGCTAGAACGCAGCTATACGAGCAATGAAATTCATATAATGTATAGTCGGAACGAAAGCGATGGGAAGCTAAAATGTATTTTTTCACTATCACATTAAAGAATTAACACAAAATTGAGAGGAGATACTTTAGAAAACATTTTATTAATAGGAATGTAACTGATGTACATGCTCAAAGAAATTGCTCAAAAGACATAACGCAAGAGTTGGACCCCCGTCCTGGGTTTGCCTTATGGGGTGAGCTTGTCCATGCTCCTTTGCTCAAAAGACAGTCTGCCAATTGCATGCAGAGTCCACACCTGCGTGACAGAGACTGACGCACATTTGCGAAGACACCAGGCATTTCCCTAGTATCGCCGGCAACAATGGCCATCCTGGCGACTAGGTGCATGTATAGTTTCAAGGGGCACTCGTAGATTAGGCTTTTTATATGGCCCCACAGGAAAAATCCAAACACGAGAGGACCGGTGATCTTGGTGGCCAAGATATAGGACTAAAGCGAGCAATTCATCGTCCTAGAAATTTCGTAGTTCATATAACCAACCTTCTTCTCTACAATCCACGGAAGAAAATGCCCTTGGTTGAAAGGACCGACCCTTTTATACCTTTTATTTATAATGCCACCTAGCGGCTCGCCTTTTGCGTTCCGTCCATACATTCTATGACGAATATTGCTCGTATAGCTGCGCTCTATCACCTATAAAAATTTTGTCCACTTTTCAGATCTACCCTATATGTTCAAACATGTATTTTTTTTGAAGAATTGTATAAATTATTGATTGTTTCTATTTCTATTTCAGTCTTTAATGTAAATAATACTTGAAAGTAAAATTTGCAATAATTATTGAAAATTTTATTTTCCATAGTTTAGCAGCATAAAATGTCCTAGTAATAGTTTTGTTAAATTAAATTTCTGTTGTATAAAAATGTTTTTTTTTAATTTTTTTATCATGTTTATGCTATTTTTATTTTTGTCTCTTTTTGTTAATTAAAAATATTAATTTAAATTTGATCACATTTCTAAAAAAAAAAGAAAAGAAATTTTAGCCTTGAATTGTAGATATATTAATATATTTGATTCCTAAGCTTCTTTGGTTCAATTTAGTTCTTAACTAAAGCCTATTTAGGGTTCCGAACTTTTATTTCTATTCCGAATCTAACCAGTAAACTAAGATCCTACTTTCATAGCGGTGTTCCGGCATAAAGATGGTTACACTTTTATGTGGCTTTTTATAAGTTAGAAACAAACTTTAAAAAAGATGGGGCACTTTTATGAAGACTTCTGTCTTTTTTAAACAGCAGTCTACTGCGTACAAATGCTTTTTTTTTAAGTGGTGTTTTTACGAAACATTTTCAACTTATTTCACTATTACATATGATAAAGTCGCATTTAATCTAAAAGATATTTATGTAGGAAAAAATTGCGACAATTCCATTAATAAAATAAACCTAGCACTAGTTTAGGAATAAAAATTTCTGCCAAGCATTTATATATTTCATTTTTTCATTCCTTCATACAACAGAAAAGATAATCGCATACTTTCATATTCTCACAAAGAAACGTAAATGAACAGGAAATATCCTCGGCCAAGTGATTTTTTTTTTTTCTTCTTAAATATGCTGTGTTGTTACTTATCTGAGATTACCATCAGAACAAGCAAACGAAATACATCGTGACAAGAAGAGCAAGATTGCGCCTGACATTGGCAAGAACCTTGAGCACCATGCAGGTGACAGTACGACTTCGCTCAGTTCCCCACCCCTCTCCCCTTTTGATGGAGAGGGGGTCCGAGGATCTTCCCTCTCTTCGCCTGCCATCAACCTTTCGAGAGGATTTTCGGCTAGCTATATAGGTATTTTGAGTGCCCCCATGCTGCAAAAACACAATACATTTACAACCATCCCTGCCTTCTCCGGGATTCGAACTTAGGCCATTCGGTACCGCAGTAGGCTGCCCTAGATACTATACAGTCTGGGCGGCTTTTTAGTTATGTACACTGCGGGCCAATTGATGAAACTGAAATTGAGTTTTCTATGTCCCAAAAGCGCGACTTAGGATATATATTAGATTTATATCTATACCATTGTTCTAACATAGCTATTTTGACACAAAATCGGACTTTTCTGAATGACATTCCAGTTTCTTCAATATTTTGGTTCTACGACTCATACTATGCCTATATGTTAAATTTTATAATTTTTGATGAGAAATTTATGAGGAAATTTAAAAATTTATATTGGCGTACTTTTTTTTCAGTTTGCGCCAAGAATTCACTTGGCAAACTTCTTAATTTATAGCAATCTATTTTCCTTTCCTTTCTTTCATTGTCCACGAGTGGAAAAAAATGTTATCTCTCATACTTTCAAATAATTTTAACAAAGTGCGTAAACCCCAGTTTCGTTATTATCGCTTATACGCCAAATTTCAAAACGCGCCGAAATGTAAGGTCACGTATATCTTAGGAAATTTGGAATAAAAAAATCTATTTTTTTGCAGGTATGCTTAGAAATACAGCTACTTTAAGACGGCAAAAATTTCATAGATTATAAATCAAATTTTTTTCGAAAAATTTATAAAAATTATTTAAAAATACAAATTTTAGAAGCAAATCATTTAAATGTGCGAATTTTATTCGGAATGAACCTAAATTTCGAAATGGGAAAGGAAGACTCAAATAAGTTTAATAAAAAAGTAATATTAATAAATATATATCATATTCAATTAACATTGAGGAGCTAAAATTTTGAGAGCTGATTTTTTAAAAACTACTCGTGGGATTATTACAAAACGCTGCAGTTTGGCATAATTTGAGTCGTAGAATCTAAATATGAAAAAATATTGGTGTGTTATTTCAGATAAAGTCCTATTTTGAGTCAAAATACTTATATTAGAACAATGCTATATATAAATCTAATAGATGTATAAAGTCGCGCTTTGGAGACATTAAAAATGCAAGCTGCAGTTCGTCAATGGGCCCAGTAGAACGGAAGATATAGAACTGTCTCCCCCTTTTTTCGCTGTGTATTTATTTCTCTGTTTATAAGACACTGATCTTGTAGGTTTCTAGAATGAATAGTATTGCTGCTGTTAACAACATACTGCAGGAATTTCATTTAACTTTCAATGCAATTAATTCTTAAAATAATTTAGTCATACCCACTAAGTCATATCCTCAAGTAGTTTTCTTCGCCAGTTTTCTGTTCGCTTTATAACGCGAGGCATATCAACGGGCTGTGAGGGTTGCGATTGGAATACGCTTACTTTAGAATAGGATTAAGACAATGCCACTCTTTAATGAATATCTTTACATCAATTTCCTATACACTACTATTTTTTTCCTCTCCTTATATTTTACAGATATCTCCCAAACTGGAATTGTGCGTTTTCTTGATCAGGTAAAAAATAATCATCATCAACAACAAATGCACGATTTCTATTGGATCAGAATCTTTCTTAGAGCGTTCTTCAAATATATTTTCTACTGGAAAGGGTTTCTGAATACTTGTGAGTTTAAAATAATTCTGAAATTAAAAATTAAATTCTTAAAATTTTCAGTATTTGTGAATTTAAAATAATTTTGAACATCCTAAATCCATTTCAGCTTCCGTCTTAAACGCATTCATTTTACTGTTTTTTTATATTTAAAAAATTTAGCGGTTATTGATTTCCTTATAGCCTTTCTTCGAATATGACCTGCAAATTTCATTCTGTTAACCCTGCAGTCTATTTTCCCTCTTCTTTCTGCATGCCTTCATGGTGTAACGGTAGCACACTCGGCGCGTGTTCGAGAGTTCCAGGGTTTGAATCCCGGTGACGGCATTACTCATTTTCACGTCTTCTGCATCAAAAATCCTCATGACTTTACAAATGGCTCGCGAACTAAAAAAGATGGAGGACAATAATTCGTCACCACCAAGATTTGGCGAGTGGGTCCCGTAATCCTCAGTCGCCTTGAGGCCTTATATACCTTATATACGCCCTCAAAAGAGGGCGTATATAAGGTATTTTCTTTCTCCTTCCAGGATGCCTGCTTGGTGACCAGTAGGGAAAAAAAAATCTTTTGACTCTACAGTGGCGCCCGAACTAAAAAGGTGGTGGATGATGATTCTTCACCACCAGGATTCGGCGACTCGGACCCCTAATCCAGAGTCGCCTTCTAAAAAGGGGAGCACATAAGGTATTTTCTCCCTCCTTTCTGCGTGCCTTCGTGGTGTAAAGGTAGCATACTCGGCGCGTATTTGAGAGGTCCAGTTCGAGTCAGTCCCGGCGAGGGCATTGCTCATTTTTAAAGTCTCCCGCAGCAAAAAATCATAATGAGTCTATATCGTTAATATTTTGAAAACCATCACTGCCTTTGTAAATCCTGTAGACCTCATCATTAAATCTTTTTCTCCAGATGTTATGGAATTTCACTGCACCAAATACCTTTTCTAAAACGGTGAGGTAATAGAACATCATATGTTTTGAAGTTTTCTTCATTTAAATTTAGGTCATTCGTTTAGATTAGTTGCAATACTTTTCTACGAAATCTCAGAAAATTTCGACTACACGAAGAAACGCGTTTTCTTTCTTTCTTTCTTTTTAGAAAACATAAACCATAACCAAAAAAATGAAAAGAAAAAAAAAGAAACATCGAGTGAGGGGAACGAAAAAAGCAGAAAACGGGGAGAGAGTGGAGTGGAAATAAGAAGCTTTAAACAACTTCTGCAAACTAACACGGAACTAGTGAAATTTTAATAAAACCTAATCTCTGAAAATCTCAAAAAATATGCGGTTAATCAAGCCACATTAAAAATTATTTCCACCTCCACTTCTTCTCTGCTCTCTGCTTAGACGTAACTCAGTTGCTACTCGCTGCAGGTGAACGGTAACAAGATGTTTTTAATTTACTTTAAATAAAAATGTTTAAAAATCTCATTTTGGTATCCTGTTTGGGGAAAAATTAATTAATAAGCTAAGTAAAGCAAATGCACTTATGTTTCCCTGGAGTTATCGCTTCCTTAGAGCTCAAGGAGTCCGCATTAAAAACCCCTAAGGTACAAGTGAAGTATATGGTTACAGGTGAGCGCAGGTTCTGGTAGCAACCAGCATAAAAAAAATTGATTAGTGTCCGCAAAACTAAAAGCTCCGAAAATCCCCGTCGTTCAATTAAACAAGTATTGCATATCGTTGATTTAATCCTCTGCTCTAAGTATTATTTTTCTCCAAGCGCTGGAATAATAATTAACAAAATGGTCTCCGAGGCTTATATTTGAAAGCAGTGGGAGCTTTGAGAAAGGGAATTTTTTTTTTAAACTTCTTTTCACAAATGTGCTTTGGTTCTTAAGTTTTAAGCTCTTTTAGTTGAAGCAAAGTAAACTAATAAAAGAAAACTTTTTCGACCTTTAGCTGCTTTAACAGTTTCTTCCGCAGCAAGAGATAGTTAATTTTTAGAGTGAGAATTTTCGGCGTGAATTTTTCCTCACTCCTAAGCTACATGTTCGCGGATTTGAAAAATCTTGGTTTTGATATTAAGATTACTTACAGCTGCCCTTGATTAATCATTTTTCTTGATGTGTATAAATAATGACCGAAATTAAACAAAACGATACTTTTTAATAAATTAATTTAATTTATATGCATAAATCGTAAGCTTGACGAAGGATTACTAACGAGAGCCCAGAAGTTTCAAGGAGCACACTTTCATAGCGGTGCCCAATTCATGCAAGTTTTGCCTACTATTAAAACAAAATACATGTACTGGTGTCTCGGCTTAAAAATGCCGAATTCTTTAGAAAAATCAACATTTAAATGCACAGCTCTCTCTGTAATGATAATATCTTCATATAGAGACACTGACTTGAACATTTAAAATTTGTTTTAATATGTTTTTCGGATATAAGCCAAGTTCAGATTCTTCCTGATGCATTAATTTGTAAATTAGTGTATTCAAATACCACGCAAATCAAGTGATTTTATATAATGATGTGACGATTTTATTTTATCGATTAAAGTCTTGCAAAGATGAGAATAGTCGAAATAGCTTCCCACGAATTTTTTGGAATCCGGGGAGTACCTCTCCCGAAACTCAACTGCTCGTCGTTCCAGAGGAGATAATGCCACAAATAAATAAACAGACAAACACGCGCAGATTTTTAAACTTCAACTCCTATCTATAACTCTTATCTATAAATTTTATACCCAACATCTCTTTTGTAATTTTGTTTCATAACACTAAACTGTGGCCGAATTTTCGTACCTATGGCAACCAGCACAGGAAATGTCATTTTTACCTGCTTGCGCGAAGTAGGGGTGTAGTGTATTCAGCTATGGCAAAGCACTCTAGGGCAATCTGCCTAAGAGGAGGGATGCCTTCTTGGAGGACTTTTTAAGAGAAACTGACTCGTATACACGTTACCCATGAAGAAAATCACAAAAACACTCATGCAGCCAGCCCGTTCGCTGGGATTCGTAAGTTGGACCGAACTACCAATGTTCAGCGACCTTAACGCAGGTATTAACAAGTTGCAAGTACTTGGCAAATTACAAGTACTTAACTGCCTCTTTAAATAATAATCTTGAATGAGTAGAAAGAAGATGGCAATTTATTGTAAAGAATTTTGGCACACGTGGCAATAACGCAGGTATTAACTCTTAGAAGGGCGGTGGTTACTTACAGTAACCACCGCAATTCTAAGAATTTTTTATTGAACGCCTTACTCTTTTCTAACTCACTCATGCAAGTGATTTTCAACACTGACCGTTTCTGAAGTTCCTTTGTAGCTCACCAGATGGCAATCAAAAAACATAAGCTAGTAGCTAATGCAGCAATTCGCCTTCGAGAAAATAAGCATCAGCCGTCGAAAACAACATCACGACAATGTGCATTCTGCAGCACATGCAAAGTTGCACTCTGCTTGAAAAAGAAAAAACGTTTCCATGAGTACCGTAGAGACTGATTTGTAGGGATGTGTTCTGTGGGCGGGGGTCACTGACACTAATCATCATAAATGGTCGTTTTTTTCTCACGTCTTGGACAAAATATGTGTAATTGTCACACATAATTTCATTCTAGCACCTGATATAGTAAATAAAACAAGAGTTTTGCTGAAACTGTTAATTGCCTTTTCCTGCCCCTCAAAGAGTTAAACAACTCCTCCTAAGTATACAAAAATATTGTAAATTTTACAGAATAAGCTAACACGCAGTTCCGCTAACTCCACTTTGAATCAAAAATCTCAGAGCCTGTGGCTTTTGTAGCCCCATTTATATGGTGTTGCAGAGTTACTAGAAGCTTTGAGAAACGTTATTCAGAGGGCTTTGAATATACGTTTTCCCGAATCTTTCAAAAAAATCACCAGGTTGGCAAGTTGCCAGATGTAACTAATATGGCAACAGAAATTATCGCCAATGACTATCAGAAGCATTTTTCCTGATATCTCGCGTTCTAATTAATCTATTTTACAAGCTGTTGGCTAAGAACTGAAAGATCTACAGCTCTGTGTAAGGAACAAATATACAAAACATGTAATCACAAATTCAATTACACACAAAATAAACCTTAAAATTATCAACCTAAAAATAACAAATAACTAAATAAAATTACACGCAATATTAAAACAACATACAAGAAGCAAAATGTAAGCAATTGAATTTGAATATTTAAAAAAATGCCATACCAGTATTTCTGGTCTTAATCTGGGCAGCCCAATATCGGCCGAGCGGTAAAGTCATTGAGCGCTGATAATTCGTCCGGTGTTCGAACCCCGTCGAACAGCTACATGGGCGTTTTCGTTGTTTTTCTCATTTGTAACGTGTATTCGAGCCAGTTTCCCTTTTGTCACATTGGCTTTAATGGGAAAAAAGACCAAATGTCGAGGTACTGTATATTTTCATCTGCTGCTTTAGATATCAACGGGATTTCAAAAAATCCTTGCATGTTTTTTGTTTTTCATTTGCTTGTTTTTGTTAAATTGCTTTTGATTTTAAAGGAAAGTCTTATCTCTTCTTGAAATACAGTAAATCACAGAATTCGAAATGGACATTAAAGAGTGGTCGAATTTGACCATTTATTCAAATTAGTTGGTATTGTTTGGAAATAATCAATGAGGTATCGTTGTGCTTTTAAATTTTCATTAGATGCAAGGAAAATCTTTCGCGATCTAATCAAAATGTAATTGTTATTTATTTCATTTTGCGTTTAAGGGGTCAAAACAGGATATGCATAAAAAGATGATCTCAAGTAAAATTTTGAGGAATAACTACAATCTCTTAACTAATTGTTACATTTTACATTAACATTTTACGTAAATATTATGCATATTAACATGTAGAAATATAGAGAAAATAAACTGAAAGCCAGATTTTTCGTTCAGCTACTGGTTTTAAATTGTGTCCTGCGGAACTTTAGTTTTCCATACAACTTCACTAAGGGTTTCACAAGCCAAAAGTAAAATTCGACAGAATTTTCGAATAATGCAGAGACTACTAAACTAAAATTCTAAAATAATTAGGTAAACAATAGTTTTTACTTCTATATTTATTGTTCTCTAAAATAATATGAAATAGTTTTTTTTTTACGATGAAATAGTGATTATCGAGATGAAGTTCCCTCGGTATTAAATTTTCAATTCGTTTTTACTTCCTTGTAGAAAGTAAAGGAAGTATTGCAATCGCGAAAACTTTCGGGACCTATATGAACGTAAATACTCATTTTGTGCTTGCTGGAATCTATGTGAACGATTTTGACTTTTTGTTTTTGTATGTTGTCTGTACGTACGGACAAAACAAAGGACTCTTTTTTTTCTTTTTTTCAAAACGGATTGTAAAATGGATTCGCAAATGATTTTCTTCGCTACGTCTACGTGCTCTAGGTATGTACGTATGTATGAATGTATCTGGTATGACTCAAAAATGATTAGCCGTTGAACGTTGAAATTTTTTACGTAGAACTGCTATAACATCTAGTTGTGCACCTCATTTTTTATTACAATCGACAGTACCAAACGTCTACCCCTTTATACGGCTTGAAAGCTGCTACCCAGCCCTTATTTTCGTAATTTTTGGTCATAGAATTCCAATTACAAAAGCGTTTTAAATGACGAAAATATTCAAGTTTCGGCAATGTCGAATTAATTTTTTTTTTCCAACAAACAATAAATCTAACTTAAAATGCAGTCTCCCGGTTCCTATACTGATATTTGGAAAAGTTTTTCACGCGCTATGAAAAAATAAAATTCCAAGAAGTTTGACTCCCGTACGACAAAAATTGACCCAGATATTTAATTTCAAATTTTGCCATTTTTGATGTACTTTCGACTTGCCTTGGGATCCGTTAAGTTACAATACTTCAAGGAAGTAAGTTCAAGGGAAGAACAGCAAAAAATATGCATAATTTAAACAAGCAGTGCAAGGAAGTCATGTGGTGTCTACATCAGGCGTTTTTTAGCGTTTACTTCAATGAGAGTACAAGCTGTTCCATTAGTTAAAATCCCCTTGCTGGACATTATTTGAAGACTGCTGGTTTAATCTAGGAAAAAAAAATTACATTTATTAAAGCTTGAATTTAAACTATCGCTGATTAGACAAAGAAGGAAAATGCTAAGGCCGAACACTGCTCATAAACGACAAAGTGGTAGTTCGGCTGATTATGTGGATAATCACTACAGTGCAGTTAAACATGTGCAATGATGCTCATCATTACAGTGCTTCACCTGACGACTGAGACTCTGTGACTCTACATTACTCTGCCAATAAAGAGAGAGGTCCTAAAGCATTACTCGAATAGAAAGCTACTCTCCGATGCCTCCCCACCGAAATTATCCCCTTACCCTAGCTAAAGACCTTTACCTGTCTTCCATTAGGCCTCGATCCATTAGACAAAGCTCAGGCGTATGGGAAGGGGATCCTCCTCCACTTCCCCTTTTCTGTCTCCTCGCGTGGGTTTTCTATGTACTCCCGTATGCTGTGATAGACTTCATCGCCCCAATACACTAATGTCTATTAGTGCGCAGTCGTACTGCGCAGATAATTAAATAGCCCATGCCAGCTGTAAGAGTCGTTACAATGAAATCTTTTGGGTTATGTGTTTACTGAAAACTGTCGTGATTGAAAGGAACGAGTCAAAGGGACATTTCCCGCCCCCCTTGTTTGTAGTTTTTTATAAATTAAGTAAATAATAACGTTATATGTAAGAAATAATTTCGCTTAGTGGATTTTCACGCTTTTGGGAAATTAATTTTGTGTTAATTTTTAAGATGAAATTACATTTTTTCTGTTAACTAAAATTACGGAAACTACAGATGAAGTGGTGGGCAAATAGGAATAAGCTTCAGATTATTATTAAGTTGGAATGAAGTTAATAACGTAAAATTTTTAAAAAAAGTATTGACCTGTTAAGAACTGAAATCTGTCAAGAGTTTATAGCCTTATCTATTCACTATTCCATTCTAGTTTCCTCAATCATATGCCGTTTCCTGATACATAGAACAATACTTTTACATATATTAAGTCGAATTTTTGCGAAGAATTTTCATGTTATTTTCTCCTGTTTTACTGTTTATTTTTATCATATAATGTAAACTAATTTTTAAATATTGTTAATGTAGCATTTCAAATATTCGTACTAACTGTTTTGAGTAATCTGGCTAACTTTTTTTTTTTTTTAAATCGAATATATACTTGTTGAGATGCAAGTCAACGGTACTTACTTTTTAATTCATTCTACTTTTCTTCGACAAAGATTATGCATTTAAAGAGAGTAAAATAATTCATTTATTTTGAAAATAATGTAAAACTTATTTATTTTTCCCAAATTAAATGATGAAGCTACATTTTACAGTACTTTCTTCAAGAAATGAGGTGAATCACGCAAGTATAAGGCAAATAAATGAAAACGTGAAAATCAACGGTTAGATAAAATTAATTAAAAAAAATGCAATACAAATACCTCATATTACAGTCTAACGCTCCAAAGAAGAGTTTACCATCAAAAATTCTAAAAACTAAAATCATTAAAAAAATTAAATATAAATAAATAATAATAAAATTAAATTTGAAATAAATTTGAAAAAAATAATAATAAAAATATGAAAAAAATTCATTATGCAACAACTGTGTTAATTAAAAGAAGCTGCAAATTTTTATAAAGTTCATTAATTGGGTTTGTTTCAAGAACAAATTAGAGAATTTCAGCCATCGGGAAATACTTTTATTCCTTTCAAACTGCTGAAATTGTCAAGCAGTTCTAGACTAACTAAAATTTTAATATACGTAGTCGTTGATAGAATTACATGGTTTCTCGAACAGACCTGTGTTTAGGAAATGAAGCCACTTTTCACGTTTGTGGCAAAGTTAAACGCCATAATTTAGGATTTTGAGGCGCGGAATGTCCCCATGATGTAATGGAACATGAGCGTGGTTAGTCAAGGATGAACATTTTCTGCGCCATTTTCAAGAGCTGTGGTTTTAGGTCCTCTTTTCTTTGTGGAAAATCGATTAAAAGATACATTTGCCAAGATAATCACAGTAGTTGTCCCCTCAGTTGGAGGAAGCGGTTTCCAGCTTCATTCTGCAGCAAGACAGTCTCCAACACATTTGCATAAAAAGTTAAGCCAGTACTTGAAAGCTACTCTGCCTTATCGCTGGACTAGCAGTGCTGAGTCAAATGATATGCCATTACTTTGTTGGCCCCCGAGATCCCCAGATTTAACCCCTTGTGATTTTTTCCTGTGGAGTTTTGTTAAAGACAACGTATTCGTGCCTCTTTTTCTCCAGAACTTACAGCAGTTGAAGCAGCGGATAACTGAAGCGCTCGAATCATTAACAAATGATATTTGTATCACGAGTGTGGCGGGAGTTGAAATACCACATAGCACACACATAAGAGCACACGTAGAACATCTACAGAAACTTGGATAACTGTAGTTTCATTTTAAATTTGATTTATCAAAATAAAGCAATTACGGATTTCACAGGTATGATTTCTTTTTGTCCTATTCAATGTGAAACACTCTGCAGTACTCTGTAGTAAACGTAGCATCATAAATGTAAATGTTATGTTCGGCAACTGGTACAATTAATGCGCCAAGTATTTTGCGAGTCACAATTCATTTGGCCCTTAATTGTATTGGCATAAGTAATTGGCATAAATACTCTAATGGTGCTTATTTCATAGCTCTCTTGGCACTCTAAGGTTGGTATCACACATCCATTTATTTCAGACGAAAAACTTTCAGAAATTTTTTCTATCTGCTTTACCGTTGAAGAAGAGACGCACGATTTTTCCCTTTCTTTCGCAAAAAATTGTAAGTTGTTCATTTTCAATAGCCAATCAGTTATCAGCATAGAGTATCCGGTCATCAGCCATCATTTCTATTGGAGAACTATACTGCAAGTCAGCCGAAGTTGAGAACACTGGATATAGTAGAAAGTGTATGCGTCCGTCGTAAAATATAATTCTGCAATTTCGAGAAGTTATATTGTCAAAATTACGCTGTGAAATTTGAAAACTGTTTAGCAAACAAACCGCAAGGAAAATAATGTGCGTTCAGCTTTTTTATTTAAAAATTTGCTATTATTGTCAATGTCGTGTCAATTATTGGATGACCAACAGGAAGGCATTCCCTTTTTTTTTTGGCATTATTGGCGAAACTGCAAATTCCAGCAACCCCGACCTTACCCCACTGTCGATGAAAAAAGCAATTAAAGCATTCATTCATTCACTGACCGGGAAGAGAAACAAACAATTCGTATGGAATCTGCCTCATCTTCGACATACGTGTATATGGGTATAATACAACTGCCCGAATCAAGCCACCCCCCTTTGTCTGCCCATCGCCCAGCTGCGCGAATAAAGGTTTTACCTTTTGCCTGCCGGGGAATTTAACGACCCCGAAAAAAGACCCCTTTCTTTCAAAAAGCCGAGGATTACATATCACAAGTAATGAATATTGAATATCTAATAAGCATGCTAATTAATTACTTGAATAATATTGATAAATGCAAGAACTAGCAGGGCAAACAAAAGGTATTAGTAAGCGCACATATTAGCAGTGGAAATACATTTCATTATTTACAATACTAGAGCGAATATTGTTATAGTAGTATTATAAATTAGATAAAGAATGCGAATTATATTTCTTATAAATTACGTCTATCTTTCTTTGATAAAAATAGTCATGATGTCCAAACTAGACTGGAAAATTTAATATAGTTAACTGGCGTGCGAGCGATTATTCGATACTATATTATAGTTCCGAATAAACATATTAAAGACAATATTTAGTACTTTAAGAAAATTCTGGAATAAATATGTTAAGCACATTAGATGGATAAATAATACGTAGTTTATTGATAATGAAGTTAACAAGGTAAATAATGAAGTTAGCAAGGTAAATAATGAAGTTAATAAGGTATGAAGTCTATGCTTTTGGAAAAGCATACGTATAATTTGCACCAAGGTATCAATCATAAGAAATAAAGTTTATTTTTTCACTTTTTATGCTTATATTAATGTGATTTGCAAAATGGTACCATAAGGTAAAGGTGAAAATTACCAATGAATAAAACTTCGTAGTATTTTTAAAGATTCAATTTTAAAATTATTTTTACTTCATAAACTGAAGTTTTTAGGATGGAAAAGCTGGTTATTTTTCGTTGTGGGGCAGTTGGCATTAAGAATGGGGTTTTCAATTAAATTCCTCGCAGTTCGTATCCTATCGTGTGTAATGTTCAACCTTATACAGCTGGAAAAACACTGCGCAGTTCCGCTAAGATTGTCGCTATGAATGTTTTTGTCAAATTACGCGAGCGTTTTCCCTAATAAATCCGATAAGGATTATTGTTACTTTTGCTGCTGATTTGTAAGAATGCAATATTGCCTATACTACACTCTACAATATATTTCTGAAATTCCCAAAATAAATAATTAAATAAAAAAAGTTATTGATGTAATTATTTCTTCAATTTTTTGCTCCTATGTTATGAGAAATTTTCTGCAGACACTCATAATTCATTGATAACGTAAGAATGCTAACTATAGGGACTCTTTCCGGCTTTTAATATTCTTCCTGGATATAATCAAAATAGATGATGCACGAAGGGCTTAATTGTCATTTTTTATTATTACAAATACAAAGTATTTTTTCTCATTTTAACTAAAATACAGGAGTTTACGTGTCTATTCTAGAAGTACACCTTATTTAAAAAAATCTGATGTGCACATCACTTGATTTCCTTTACGGATTATTAAATTATAAGGTATTTCTCCCGCCTTCTTAACATGCCTTCGTGGTGTAGAGTTCAGCACACTCGGCGCGTGTTCGTGAAGTGCGTGGTTCCAGTCTCGGCGAGGGCATTGCTCATCTTTCACGACTCCTGCTTCGAAATAACCTAATATCTCTGAAGAATTATACGCATTTTTTCCGGCATTTCATATAAACTTATTTCCTCGAATTTCATTAGAGATATATTTCACATTGAATTAATTCAATTCTCACTTCGCGACAAAGCAAAAGTGCATATATATATATATATATAATATAAAAATATAGAAAAATATAAAACACCAAACACAAGTAAAACAATTAAAAAGAACAATTTTTACAATTAAAATTGAAGTTTCTACGCAAAAACAAGCCCTTAACCACTTTTAAAACAACAACTTTACACTTAAACAACTGTTAAATTGTTGATAATTCTACAACTGTTGCTCGCAGATTAATTAAAGGCATAAAAATCTTAACCGGAAGACAAGAACAACATTAAATCATTTTTTTTTAAAAAAAAAAAAAATGCACAATTTACCAATATATAAGAATAAAAAAAATTAAGCTCACCGAGCCAGCTAACAGAGTGGAAATATGCATGTATTATATATGATTGGTGCAGCCGATTGCAACGAAAAAAGGAGGTGCATAACTACATGTTGTAGCAGTCCCATATACAAAATAGCAACGTGCTACAGCTAGTCTTTCATGAGTTATACGAAATACATGCATACGTACGTGCGTTCGTGAAGAATAAAAATCTCCTCTGAATCTATTAAAAGTCCATTTCACAATATTATTTTTTTCAAAAGGAGTCCTTTATTCTGTCCTTACGTACAGGTGTCTCGCAAAAACGTTGTTCAAATGGTTTCTAGAACGGTTGAAACTGATATTTTCATTGAAATATGATACCCGAATTTTTTCTCGATTACAATACTTCCTTTACTGCGCACCAGGAAATATAAAATCTGCACAGAAAATATAATATTATGTAACTGATTTTAAATTATAATTGATGCCAGCAAACAATGCGTAAAATTTAATATTATACTGGTTTATGAGTTATTAAAAGAGAAATATGTACACCAAAATTACTTTTAGGAAATGATTTAGTTTAAAAATATTTAATACACTACTGATATTATAATCAAAATTGTACAAAGAATTTATTAAATGATTAGATGGGTTATAAATAATTATTAATAATTTTTCTTAGCATTCAGTTATGAATAATTATTTCGCTATGATTACAAAGTATCCGTTCGTAAATAAGTCTAATGGCATGACTAATATATGCATATTCTAAAAGTTCTGTTTTTAAAATTTATTGCAAATATATAAGCATTAATTAATCATTTTCTAAACCTTAATAACTGAACATGTCTTCATTCATCAAAGCGGAATAATGCATATCATTTGAAATATTCTTCGCCAGGCTAAAGGAGCTATTTTAAATCCGCTTATTAAACTTTAATGCAGAAACACTTACGCATTAACTTTGTCAGTGACTCTTACACTATAAGCGTCTTCTCTTGCAGAATGCATATACATCATTTTCCAGCTTCTATATTGGGCGACAAGGTCCATTTCCAGCGAGATCTACTTAAAATTTTTATCACTTCAAAGAGCCTCTGGAACTCTTAATTGAAGTTGCAGTTTGCCGAGTTTCCAACTTCGCAAGCTTTTATTCCTTATAAGCATATCGCAGTTCTCTTTGATTCCTAATATTCATCCAAATTCACAAATGAAATGTTTATTATTTAAAGAAAAGGATTCATAAGCCTCGGAGCTGGGAGTCTTTTTCACATATACAGGGAGCGTTTGTTCTAGAAGCATTAAGGAAATCCAGAAATATACATTCATAGTCGCTTTGATGTTGGAAAGTAATTGACGCGTCGATCACATGACTTGATTCTTGGTCGGGGTCGCAGCGGCCTATTTTGCAGTAGAACATATATGAGTCTTTTCATTAACATGTCCTGGAAGTGCTATTTCGGAAATGAATTTCGGTATCCATTACGACATTGATTGAAAGGATAATTTATGCAAGTTTGGTGCAAGATCATGTTCTCGCTGAACTTCGTCTCGGCAAAAAGACACCGTCTGTGCTTTCCGAGTTAATTAACTGAGGAAAAAAAAAAAGAAAGTTCTACCATTTAAGAATAGAAAAAGGACACTCACTGTGATTAAACATCAATCTGCAAAGCATAAAGTTCAATTTTAGTGTTATACGAACAAGCCCTTCCAAAAAAGGAAGGGAAATTCGAAAGGAATTCTGCATTGGGGCTACTTTAGCTCCTTTACTAGGATACCTTTCGGTATTTTGATTACTTCAGTTACATCAAATACGTGTTTTTCTATTAACACCCATCTAACTAATTTAACCTTGTTTTTCAGATTTCACGGATTTACTCTTACTTAACGGAACGAAAAATCAGTAATGCCCTCGCCGGGACTCGAACCTTGACTTCTCGAATACGCGCCGAATGTGCTACCGTTGCACCACGAAGTCATGCAGAAAGAAAGAATAAAATACCTTATATACTCCCCGTTTTAAAGGGCAACTTGTGACTAGGGAACCCAACTGCAAATCTTGGTGGTGAAGAATCATCATCCCCCACCTTTTAGTTCGAGTTTCACTGTATAGTGTTTAGGTTTTCTTGAAGCAGGAGACATAAAAAATGAGCAATGCCCTCGCCGGAGCTTGAACTTGGACCTTTCGCGTACGCGCCGAGTGTTATAACCGTTACACCACGAAAGCATGATGGAAGAAAGGAGAAAATACTTTATATATCAGGTGGTCCGGTACTTGCTGGTGTTCAAACCGACCCTCTTACCTTATATATCATATTCGAAAATGGGCTGTAGGTATCCTTTTTTGAATAAGCGTTATCTTAAATGAACACTGAACATTTTATATGAAGGAAAATTGAATGTCAAGATTAATATTAATGAAAATTAAATATCATACTTTCTAAACAGGTACTTCTTACTGCAAAGTTTCTTAAAATAAGGCAAAGAATCAAATTCGCTAAAATAACCTTGTATTTGGAGTACACTTACTAAAAAACAATGGATTTCGAGGGCAGCTATAGGTCCCTCCTCATCAGGAGAACAAAATATCTAGAAAGGGAAAGAAAGCTGAGTAACGGCTTTTTATACTTTCGGGTAGTCTTTCTAGATATTTTGTTCTCCTGATGAGGAGGGACCTGTAGCTGCCCTCAAAATCGATTGAGTCTTTTTAGTAAATGTACGCCAAATACAAGGTTGTTTCAGCGAATATGATTGTCACATTAGCGTCTTTCTCTTTTATTCTAAGGCAAAGAATTTTATACATAATTTCTCCGTATTATGGGTAAGAAGGTTCTTTAAAAATAACATCTGTTTTCTTATATAATCTCAGCTATCACGAATAAAGGAATGAGACAGATGAGATGCATTATAAATATTCACTCATGAGATGCATTATAAATAGGACATGCATTGTTAAAACTGTGGAGTCTTCTTTTGTGGCTTATCGGTGCTGATCCTTAAAAGTAGTTTTCTAAAACTTTATATTTTCACAACCGAGGACTAACAGAAAAATTATTTAATTTCGTCATTATTACATTGTCAGCTTTTTCGGAGACTGCCAAATGTCTCATCTACCATCAGCGTACAACTTTGTATTCTATAAAATTACACATTAAGAGTTTTTGTCTAAAGATGTGCAAGGAAAATTGTATTTAAAAGTAATCTGTAATAAAAAATTGACGGTAGGCTGTCTTTTTTAGTTTAAAGAGTATACACATAGCTGGTGTTTAATTCGTAGGATTACTAATAGGAGTGTGAGGATGTTAGAACAAATAAAACGAACAAAAGATTTTACACACTCATACATTTTATTTTTTTTTATTTATTATATTTATTCGCTCAAAATGGTTGTGTGTAAAACTGGTCAATGATATGATAAATATGATACATAATTTAAGATATCTGCAGTTATATTCTTAGTAAATGCTAATGAATGCCAAGAGTAAATGTTAATGAGTGCCTATAAATGAATTGCCAAGAGTACTTGGATATTTATTTGGCACCAAACTGAGATTAAAATGATGCTTGATAAAAGTAAATGGCTTTTCATTTCGTATAAAATACAGCAAATACCACACGAACACACTGACTACCAGACGACCTCACCACTCATACGCTGTCGCGCATCTTTGACGTCACCAAAATTTCGCTATTTTTGACGCTTTACTATGTGTATACTCTTTGCCCAATTGCTTTTTTTTTTTTGGAGGTTGAACGAGTTTGTGTTTTCTAATGTGCTCTTTCATCTATCTAATGATGTATTTAGATTGATTGTAACATTTATAGTTTCGGAACATATAAGCATTCGCGCGAACTTCAAATAACGTCTTAAACTTTGCTTTGCCATCAGACCATTATGGAGGAACGTAATCCTGCGTTAAAAATAGAAATGTATCAAAAATGAGAAAATTTTTATCAAGAAGCTGTTTGTGAAAACACTTAAGAATCTCGTTAAACATACATCAAACACACGACTGAAATGATTACCGATTGCTGTTACAGTGCTTAATTTGGTAAATGCAGTGCACATAAATGCCGAATTATTTGCATAACTTCTTGATGCAAAATTACTTTGCGCAGTTATTTTATATAAATACTGTACTTAGACAGAATGATGTTGTGGCTAGAATTCGAAAGTGGCGGGAACAAGATTATTTAAAAACGGCTTTCTGTATATGATAGAGCGTAAGGATTAACACTGACTTTCGGCTGCTGAAATAACTCTAAATCATCTGAATACAATTCCTTGTAACTTTAAATATAATTATCTAAGATCTTTTACTTACGCCTGTTACAAATTTATCCTTGAAGATGTTTAGATCATTTCTCATATTACTTGGGTAGTGACAGTATTTTGTATTGCTTGTACTCCAGATCAGAATCTAGGATATTCTACTACATCTCGGCGATTTGTTCCAAAATATTTTGTTCTTGGAGAAAAGGTCATTAGCCATCTTAGTCAAAATATCTTAGCCATAAGAAATAACGTGGGTTATTCCTCTCAGTAATGTCAACATTAGATTACATTATAATACCAGTTTTGTCTAGCTAAAAGCAGCCTGAAAAGTTTTCTTGAATTTTCATGTCGTAACTTAACAAATTATTCAGAAGTTGTTCACTGAAGCTTGAAAAGAATCTGCTACAAAGGCTTATTGAATTATAATAAGTTAGGAGCTTTCAGCTTTTATGCATCAACATGCAACGCACATATACTACGCATATGCCCATTCCATGTACGTGACGGTAGTGGGTGAGACAGACATATAACTATAGATTTATTCGCATCATATGATGACATTGTGGTTTAGAAAAATGGAATAATGTCTTCAAACTGAAGCAAATCAAGTCTTAAAACTGAAAAATAATACACAGCAATACTAAACATCAGACTGATTGTATCGCCCCAAACTACTCGGGGTTTGGAACTTGTTGGCGGTTGTTACACAAGTGTTACTGCGAGTTCTTTCAGGGGATTTTAATTTCTAGGTATTTTAAGCTTTCACGGATCGTTTTATCTGCTGACCTATAAGATCATGGCAACAACGTTGCCCTAAAAATCACGTCTCTAGTCTCACGGCGTCACCATCATTCACTATCTTTATTAGCCAAATCACTGCCAAGAATAATTTTGGTCAATGGTCAAACGCAGCAAGGAGATTGCCAACCCCCGTATTGCATCTATAATATGCTGCTGCATATTCAGAGCTTTTTTTGGATAATATACTGGAGACTTTTATTTTAAATGAATTATGAAGCTTCAGACTTAATATACTATTCACAATTTCCTTCTGTTGTGTTGTTGATTGTTGTTGTTGACTAATACTTACTTGTCTGTCACAAGCCCGCGAAATTCCTCGTGCCAAGGAGAGCAAGATACACCTGTCACTGGCAGCCTTGAGCACCTTACATGTGACAGTGCGATTTAGCTCAGTTCCTCCCCCAATTTTGATGGAAAGCACCGCGGTGGGACGGTCACAGGTTCTGCCACCCCTCTTCCCTACCAGCAACCTCTTGGATATATTTAGAGTGTCCCCAATGCCGCACAAACACTATACATTTACAAACATCTATGCCTTCTCTGGGATTCAAACCCAGCTCTTTGGTAACTTAGTATGCTCCCCAGCGTCAGGGTGGCTCAGATAACTGATTCTGATGGAGAGCATTCGCCGGGCGACGGATCCGAGGGTCTTCTACCCCTCTTCCCCTACCATGGACCTCTCGAGAAGACTTTCAGCTCGCCGCGTATTTAGCCACTATGCCGCACAAACATTATATTTACAAACATCCATGTCTTCCCCGGGATTAGAACCCGGGCCGTTCGGCACGGCAGTCAGCGACGCTAACCACTGTACCGGCCACTATATCGGTTGGGAGGCTTCTGTTGTGTAAAGTAACACATTGTATTTATACCAAACCTGTGTTTATATTGCTCAGTTATACCTCTCAATTTATATAACTGAGAGGATTGTCCTTACTTGCAGCTCAGTCTATATTATTTCCTTTCCAAAAACATTAAAAACATTCCCTTCTATTCATTTTCATTCGTTAAATAAATTTTATGAAGGATTTTAGAAAAGTTAAACAAACGAAATTCAATTTATCAAAACTTTAACTTGATGAAGAAAGACTTCCACCTCTTTCATCTGTCGCGGAGAACGATTTAGTGTAGTTTCGAATAAATTAATCTCATTACCGAATAACTTCTTTTCTTAATACTTATTTCATTACTGTCTTTCTTAAGCTGTTTGTTGCTCACTAAGCCAGAGTTCCGTACTCTGATTAATTTTTTCTTTCCCCTTTCCAACGCTTCCGCTTTCAATATTATTTCCTTAGTAATTTTTCATTTTTCGCCTTTGATGTGGATTCATCTACAATGTAACTAATATTATTATTCATTTAAACTAAATTGATGCTTTGTTAATTCTTTGATCCTTTATACTCGTATGTTGCTTAATTCAGTGTTTCCCTCTTGTATATTTATTTTTTTTCAGAACTACTAAGGGTTTATATTTCATTCATTTATGCTCAATGAGTAAAACTTACTTAAAGTGTTTTCCAAAATTTTTTAATGATGGACATTGGCCTGAATACAAAAGGATGTTCTGTTGAGAACCTTAGGGTTTATTTCGTTTTTGTAGAATAATTTCAATATAGCAAACTGATATTATCATTACCGCACTAAATCACGAATTTGCATTTTTCCTGCATGCATTTAGCTGCATTATCCAGGTTGATTTCAGCTTTTTACGGTAGAAAACGAACAAAAGATTCATATTCTCCAAAATGCATTTAAATGATTTAGCGAAAATTGATCTTTCTTTTAAATGCCAGATCGTTTTTTTTGGGCATATCGATTTTGTAGTATCATGATGCTGCCATAGTGCTGATTATATGCAGTATAATGCTGTCCTACATCTAAATTCACAGTTCTACTTGTGAATTCGAACCCCAGACCTCACGACTGCCAGCAGGACGTCCTTCCAATTACAGCATGGGAACAACGTTTGTAGAGTCATTAGGTTATTTTGATTCTGGAGACGTGAAAAATGACCAATTCCCTCACTGGGACTCGAACCTGGACCTTTCGTATATAATAATATATAATTTCGTATATAAGTAATTTTAACATTTCATATTAATTGGTTGTGTGTTGTCAGGATATTTCATTTATATAAGGTAATTTCTTCCTCCTTTCTGCATGGCTTTGTGCTGTAAAGGTAGCACACTCGGCGCGTATTCAAGAAGTCCAGGTTCGAGGGGATTGCTAACTTTTCATGTCTTCTGCTTCAAAAATCCTAATAATTCTAAACGTAATCTCTGCTATTAAGCCATGGAGCATCGTAGCTTTTGGCATTGTAGCTATTAGGAGATGCAAAAGTAGCTTTTCTATCAAAAGTACATTAGATCAGTTATTTTTTAGGTAGTTCATAGTTTGCAGATTTTGATAGGGAAATAAAACTGTTAGAAACAAAAACTATGAGTAATATAAATTAAGATACACTTCAAAAGAACTAAAATTACTATAGAATTTCAGGCGTCTGAAAGGAATTATTCTAATCAATATTTTCTAATAAATTTAGCAAAAAAAGTTATCAAAAATATGTCTGAAATTTCATGCGATTAATATGTACATTTCATCGTATAGAAGTTAGAAAAAATTGAAGTTAAAAAAAAACTAGCATTAAATATTAAAGTTAGAAAATATAGCAAACTTATTTTATCATTGCCACACCTGCCCCCTCCATATGTTAAGATGTAGAGTCATTAAGCCTTTTTTTTTTTTTTTTTGAAGCAGGAGATGTGAAAAATGAGCAGTGCCTCACCGGGATTCGAACCACGGAGCTCTCGAATAGGCGCCAAGCGTGCTGACCACTACACCACGAAGGCATGAGAAGATGGAGGGAGAAATACTTTATATACTCCTCCTTTTAAAGGGCGACTGGGGATTAGGGGCCTCAATCGCCAAATCATGGTGGTGGAGAATCATCATCCACCACCTTTTAGTTCGAGTGCCACTGTAGAGATATTAGGTTATTTCAAAGCAGGAGACGTGAAAAATGAGCAATGCCCTCTCCGATACTCGAACCACGGACGTCTCGAATAAACGTCGAGCGTGCTGACCGCTACACCACGAAGGTATGCCAAGAAGGCGGGAGAAATACCTTATACTATTCACGTGTGGACTAGCACGGCAATTTGTAGGCAGAAACTATGCATTAAAATGCGTAATTTTAAGAGTCTAAAGTTGAATTTAACAAATCGTGTTTATGATAATGGAAGAATAAATTAAAAAGTTTTCCCCGTACTTGCGAGCGACCGTTCTGTAAAATTTGCATAAAAATTAAGATGCGTTTGTATGCACATTAAGTTTCTTCTGAGCAAGAAGCTTGAAAAATCAACTAAGTCTCGCTAGTATTTGAACCACTGATCTTCTAAGAGCCAGCTGGATGTTATCTTACTTATATTACGACGGCACGTATAAGAAAATGCGATAACTACTTACGTTATTCTTTATATAAAGAACGACTAGGAAAAAAACACGAGACCCAGTTGAACAGATTTAGGTGATGATGAATTATCGTCCACAACACTTTAGTTCGGGCGCCAACTTAGAAACAAGGTTTTACGGAACAGAAAACGTGCAAAATTAACTGCGTTCCTCGGAATTCAAGCAGTGGATCTTCCAACTGCTAGCTGGGTTTGCTACCGCTTACACCACAGCAACACACATGAGGAAATGCGATAACAGCTTACTCACTAAACAATTTCGATTCGTTGGAAGTAGCCAGTTTTACGAATTCTTCATTCTAATAGTTCGAACAAAAAGATTTTACGATTGTTTTCCTGTCAAAGCAAATCTTCAAGCTCATTCGTACATTAAATACCTTTCCTCATATCTCCCGGCTTTTATTTTCAGCTTTTATTGAGGAAAATGCTTCGCAATAATAAATAAAATTTATTGAATGAATAAAACTTAAATTATTCAAATTCTATTCGTCCACCCTAGTGATTTTCAGAATAATTTTTCTTCATCTGAACTAGATTTTTATTGACTTATTATTGAACTATATTATTTTTTATTGAACTATTTTCATTTTACTAACCTTTTTCTTATTACATTTCAATTTAACTGAATTGTCTTAGTCTACTTCAGACATCTGCAAAGTTTTACATGAAAACTAAATAAATATCTAATCAGTTACTACTTGTAGTTATTTTACCTAGTTATGTGGCACATTACTAACTTTATCCGGATAAATGCTAAGTTCATTAATTATTATTTTTATTTACATTGTATTTATAAGTACTACTACGATAAATGAAAGCTTTTGTTCCCTATTCAGGATTTCTCAGAATAAACGTGTAAGAAAATTACACACACACACACACACACACACACACAAAAAAAAAATACACAAAAAAAAAAAAAAAAAAAAAAAAGTCAAAGAAAAACAAAATTTAGACTATCTAATTAAATACTAATATATTTGAAGTCAGAATTGCGTTACGAATATTTTAATAAATTGAATTATGGATTATAAAATCAATTTAAGTCAGTTAACTGTTCAAAATAGCTTCGCCGCACAGCCTGAAAACCTCCTGTTTTCTCGCAAAAATCTCCCTGTTTTTCAGATTTCAAGGTTGGCAACTATGATGCCTAATAAACGGAATGTCTTCGTGAAGGACTTTTTATGGGAAGCCAACTCACATTCAAATGATAGATAGAGACATCCACTAGTATATCCGGGCAACCACCTGCTTTCCGTGATCAGATCTGCGAGAAAAGACAGAAAATATCATACAAATTATTACTGAATTAGTAAAGAAGGGAAAAGTAACTGTTTCATTTTTTATTAAGAAAAGGATTTGTTTCCAGGTAAATATGTACATAAAAAAATGGGATCTTCTGGAGCAAAAATTATGTAATTTGAATGATGTTGGAATGAATTGGAAGCCATAGAAAAATCTAAATAAATGTTTTCACGAATTATTTGCCAATGGGAATGAGGCAACATGTAAGCAGGAAAAAATAACTGGAAGAAAAGATACTTATCATCTCTTAATTTTATTGAATTTTCAATTCTCTTAAATATTTGTATTAAAAACCTCGAAAGGAATTTGTAGGTGGTAACCTTGAATATCTTCATAAAATAGGTACTGCTACTTGAGAGAAATATTTATTATACACTTAGCGAGCAAGAGATTTAAAAAAAATTACTGAGTTAGGTCTTGAATAATTAAGACTTTCTCTTAATAAAATCAGGACTTATCTCGATAAAAGCTATTTTTTTAACGTTTTGATTAGATCATTCTAATTGAAAGGTTTCGCACTAAGGAGCCAAAAACGTTGTGATTATCCTCATATTTTTCAATGAATTTGTCTGGAGGAATGATATATAACCGCTGTTGGAGAATGTAAAGAATCATTCTTGCACTAACTTTCGCGAGTGATGGGAAAAAAGTCTGACCTTATCGAATTTGATAGAGGGCAGAAGACTCGAAACGAGTATCTCCGAAATTGAACGAATGGTAGATGTTTCGCACTCAGCTATCGTTAATATTCATGCAAAGTGAATAAATGACGGTAAAATCAGCAGTAGACGCGAAGGTGTTGGATGTCCGTGCGTCATCAAAGAAGAAGGACGTCGGAGACTGTCCCGCTTGGTACAGTAAATCGGCCCCAGAGAGAACGGAGAGTTCAGCGCGCACTGTAGGATATGAGACTCCTCAGCAGACGTCCCACTTCCCACTTGTGTGCCTCTGGTAACTAAGCGTCATTGTCAGCTACGCCTACAATGGCCCCGGGAGCAACACGGCTGAAACAACTCCAAACGAATAAGTTACTATAAAACAAACTTAAAACTCTCATAGACTACCTGGCAATGAACTGCGAAAATCTAAAAGCAATCTAATTAAAAAAAAAAAAAGCTGTCAGTACAGATCTAGCGGCTGAGTGGCTGTAAAATTAACTATTTTCTAGTCCGATCTTCAACTGTTCTGTACCAGTAACTGGTACAAAATGTCAAGCAGCTCATGTTTTTCAATGAATGAATCGCACATGTTTTTCAATGAATACATAAATTTCCAACTCTACACACTGATTTGTATTTCTCAGCGTCACCTTCAGTTATCAGGCAGACTATACATAAGTGAATTGTAAGGGAACCGCAAATAAGTGAATAACAGAAGTGACCACTGGGAATGTGACAAGAAAATATTGCACAGGAACTCTGCAAATACATGAACGGCACATGTGATGTACATTAATATACTTAGTTGATATTGTTCAGTAAAATGCATGTGAATAATTTCTTACATGCAAGTTACTACTGATTTCTAGAGTAAACATTCTTTGTAAACTCAGAACCACAACGCATAAAACATTGTTAAAATCCTCATTCAGCACAGTCAAAGTCTTAACAGGGTGATTCCTCTTTAATAACCACAGGTCACAAATACCCATCTTCCGAAGTAACTTTATAAATTCCAAAACGAATTTTAATATTCTATCAAATTATTTTTGACTATGTTGAACGACAACATAATTCTCCACCACGTCGATAGTCGTGTCAAGGTACGTCGTCTTTCAGGCGAACATTTGCTCCTCCCTGCACAGTAGGTCATCCACAGGCTGGTGGTGGCGGTATTATGCTTTAGGTGCAGTTTCATGGGCGACTGTGGCACCCTTAGATGTGTTAGAACAGACCATGAGAGCTGTGGACTATCTGAACAAAACTGCGGATCATTTGCCCCCTTACATGGCGTCTGTCTTCCAGCAGGACAAAGCCCCATATCACAAGACTTGAACTGTGTTGGAGTGTTTCGAGGAGCATAAGGATGAATTTCAATGAATGTCCTGGCCACCCGATCTTTACACGATGAGCACATTTGGGATGTTATGGAGCGACAATTGAGTACGAAGCAGTGTGTGGTGCTTGAGCTCTGAGCTCAAACACTACCATGTAGGAATATCTCAACTTTCTGAGACTGCTGCTTAGACATTTGGTACAATCTGTCTCCAGTCATCTACCAAGAACTTTTAGCATTCATACCAAGGACAGCTGTAGCTGTTTTACAGGCCAAAGATTGCGCAACGCGTTATTGAGTAGGTGGTTATAATGTATTGGCTCTTCAATGTATATTCTATATGCTAAATTTCTGGCAGACTTGTATTTTAAGACTTATCGAAATTGCTTTAGTTGTTAAACTGAAACTGATACGCAAAGATTAGGCTGTGGCTTCGTTTTAATTTCGTAACTTTATAATTTTTTGAATATTTAAACTTTTTGAAAAAGGCTTAAAAAGTATATGTCTGGAAAACTTTCCTGTGCTTTAATTAAAAAAGGACATTTGATACAATATAACTTAGCAAAATTTTGTAAACTGCAACAAAAAAATGGGACAGTTCGATATTTCCCTTTCTGCTTGATGAAATTCAAATTGCGTTTCCCATGTCTCGAAAGCGCGTTCTAGGATATGTATTAGATTTATATATAGCATTGCCCTAATATAGGTATTATGAATAAAATTGGACTTTTTCTGAAATGACATGCCAATTTTTTTTCCATATTTCTATTCAACGACTGAAATTATGCCAAACTGCCAAGTTTTGTAAAAATCGCACAAGTAGTTTTTAAAAAATTAGCTCTCAAAATATTAGCTCCTCAATGTTAATTGAATTTGGTATGTATTTATTAATATATCTTTTTTATTATACGCTAACTTGATTTCTTCTTTCACTGTTAGAAATTTAGGTTCACTCCAAATATAATTCGCCCATTTTTTATGCTTCTTTTTTAAAATTTGCATTTTTAAATAATTTTTATAAATTTTTGGAAAAATATTTTGAACTTATAACCTATAAAATTTTTACCATTGACTTAAAGTAGATGTACTTCTAAGGATACCTGCAAACAAATTAGAACGTTTTATTCAAAATTTATATGAATTTTATTATATGAACGTGAACATTTATGTGAACGTGAATTTATATGTTGGCGCGTTTTGAAATTTGGCATATTTGTTGAAAGCGATAATAACATCTAACGTAATCTACGCACCTTGCTAAAATTATTTGAAAGTAGGAACGATGTGACTTTTTTGCCGCTCATACACAATGTAAAAAGGTAGGAACCATGTGACTTTTTCCGTTCCTGCACAATGGAAGGGATAGGAAAATAGGTTGCCATGTATTAAGA
Source organism: Stegodyphus mimosarum (assembly GCA_000611955.2). Taxonomy (NCBI): domain Eukaryota; kingdom Metazoa; phylum Arthropoda; class Arachnida; order Araneae; family Eresidae; genus Stegodyphus; species Stegodyphus mimosarum. The sequence goes on along the minus strand of KK117591.1, from coordinate 227,781 downwards.
AGTTCTCCAAGTGAATTATTCTTGGCGCAACTGAAAAAAAATTCGCGAAGTTAAATTTTTGAATTTCTCCGTAAATTTCATACCAAATTTTACAAAATTTAATATTTAGGCATAATTTGAGTCGTAGGATAGAAATATAGAAAAAAATTGGCATGCTATTTCATAAAAAGACCCATTTTGTGTCAAAATACCTATGTTAGAACAATGCTACATATAAATCTTAATAAATATCATAAGTCGCGCTTTCGAGACATGAAAAAACGCGATTTGAACTTCCCTAATCGGCCCAGTAGAACGGGACGTATAGAATTGTCCCCCCCTTTTTTTTTTGCCGGAGAGTACTTTGAATTAACAAAGCAGCTGCTTTAAAAAATTAAATGCTCTGTTTCAATAAAATATTACCTTTTCTTCATCTAATGAGTAATATAGCTTTGCACGGAAGAAAAAATTCATGCTGGGAAGGGGTTTAAGTATCATTTAAAATCCTTTACGCCACAAATGAAAACCATTTTCTTTTAATTAAACTAGATCAAATTAAATTTTTTTTTCTAAAAAGGTTAATTTTTTACTGGTGATACGATTTTTAAACTTAATAAATGCAAACCGTACATCTTCTTTTTGTAGTAAACTCGCTTTTTTTCATCTTCTCTTTAGGATGGGAGGCAACTAAGCCTGGGCTCTTTGAGGGGTGTGCCCATGGTTGCTACAAGCCCCGTGAGGCATGAAAGCCCCATCCAGATGAATCCCATCGAAGTCCAGACGTATCAACCGCCCTGGAAAGCCCTCCAAGATTACGCCCTGCAACCGGAGATTGATCCAACCGCACCTCATTTCCAGCAGATAGTAAGTCAGGTGAGCATTATAGAACAACTAGCTGAGATGAAACGACAGTATTTTCCAGAATAAAATAAATTGGCATTTTCTTCTTTTCTAAAAAGAACCAGTGAGAGAATAAACGACAAATTGCACGCAATCTCTTAAGTCCTGAGATTTTATCAAAAAGACGGATATTATAATAAACAAATTTTTATGTTTTAAAAAGAAAACGTGATAGAAATTAAAAGTTCTCGATTGTTTTGTGTTGGTTTCTTAATTTCCTTTTAAAAAAAAGCTTGATGCTTGATTTGCAGTATTTATTGGGGGGGAGTTTAATCTCTGTATTTCATAAGTATAAATTATTAATTAGGAAAATATAGTTACTTATTTTTAAAGAAAAATTTAACATACCCGTTTCTTAAGATGTATACATTAAAATGGAAAGTATCTATTCATTTGCTGATTTAAATAAAGCATTGACTTGAGCATTTGCAATATTCAGCACAAATTTTCCGAGATTCAAAAGAACGTTAACCACACCCTTCCTTTCCTCTTCAGATACGAGTTCTAGTTTCTCTGAATTAATCAGTTACTAAATGCATTTCTAGGGACCTTTTTTTCAAGTGTCAATAAACAGACAAAAAAGAAACAGTCAAAAGACACCATGCAAAGATTATTATGAACGAGTTATCGTTTCTCTGAAATGTAAATTGCACTTTATGAAATGTAAAGTGTCAATAAAAAAACATCATGAAAGCATTACTTATTCAAAAAAGCACGCTTAGTAAATATTAAAGAAAAACAATGGAAATTATCAAAAATCAATAGCTTTTGAAGACCTATAAAAACTCAGAGTGAATTAACTGACTATTCTAATATTCAATAAATTATATTTAAATCAGAGTTGTTTGACAATATGGATCTTTTCCATTGTAAGGCAGCAAGGCATAAAATAAACTACATAAATATGCCTTTTAGGTGAGTTATTTCATTAAACAAAGAACTAAAACAAAATAATAAAAGTAACCGACCTCGTTCGAAGAGTTTTTTTCAAAATGCTTGTCGTATTCCTGAATTGGTTGTGGCAAACAATAACTTCCAGTTTGTTGTCTCTCAGAAAAACTGGTTTTGCACTAAGTTATCAGAAAAAAAAAAATGTTTTTGATGCTAAGAGTGTGGCCTTTAAAAATATAAAATAAAAAAAATCGAGTTTTAGTTAAAATCGGCCTTTCGAACGACATCGGTTACCAAAGAAATATTGAATATTTAATTTGGAAACAAGAACACTATTATAGGCCATAAGAACCATAAGCATGTGTAATTTAAGTTTGCCAATAAGCAATAACATTGGCTAACAACTCTAAGACTTTTCGTTCAGAGAGGTGTACGAGAACATTGTTACAAAAGGTAGGAATGAATATAATTCAAAAAGGCCAATAGGAAACAAAGTTGGCTAACATCTGATCAAATGGATGCAAGAATATTTTTATAACATATAAGGAAAATACATTTAATTTAAAAGTGCTCGACAGGCAAAATATTGACCAAAAGTTATTCAAAGAGATATAAGAACGTAGGTAATAACAAAATGGGGGTCATTTAAAAGTGGGCAGTAGCCAATAAATTTGCCTGAGATCTGTCGAATGAATTTTTGTCTTAATTTTAGAATCTGTACATGCATTTAGAATAATAAGAATCAAATACAAGACGACGTTCTAGAAGCATCAAGTTGGTAAACCATATATCTTTGTACAAGAAATGGTTTGCTACTTGTTCCCTTATAACGGAATGATCTAATAATTCTGTCCTTTTTTTTTTTTTTTTAATATTGCTTAATTTGGTATATGAAAGCGTTTACTATAATGTATATTTTCTCTCAAATTAAAATAAACCAATGTATTATTTGACAAGAAAAATATTCGGTAAGATAACTATTTGAAACACTGATATTTTGTTTCGATTCGCAAGCGGTACGGTAAGCTCTCAAACAATACGTAAATTTACATATTGAAATATTTAATTCTTATGGGCATTAAATGAAACTGTGAATTTAATTTTTATGACATAAATCTCCTCTGGGTTTTTTTCTCTCTTTTCAAAAGTAGCATTTCAGGGTTGCCCTTCATAAATAAACTATAATAACGTACATCGATGCGTTATTAAAAGTAACAGTTAAAGTGTAAGTCAGTTACTATTATGGAATATATCGCTTATAAACTGAAGGATAAAATCCGCATGACTTTAACTTATTCATGTGATCATGTGATTATTGGGTATATATTACATACATGTTAGTACATATATGAGTTGTCACGCAAATAAAAGAATCGAATTTACCCATTTAGCCTAAAATCGGAGAGTACGGAAAATAAAAGAGTAGCTTAACAAGCCCTTTTGGGGGACTGTTAAAATTTGAAACCCTTCGAATTTCTTTTCTTTGATTTTTTTCAATTTATGTTCGCTTATTAGCCCAAAGAGCGTTAGCCCAAAAGGACTATTAATTTCGTTTTGGCATTTTGCGTTGGTTTACTATAAATGTCGGTCCACCTTTTCGATTTGTTGCCCCCAAATATTACAGCCCTGGGTAATATTTAAAGAAATTAAATGATGAAGAATCTGCATAAAGGTATATATATGTTTCTTGCGTTGTGATAAAACAACGATACCTAGAGCCATCAAATTTTGAATAATGTAATCTTTCACCAAATATGAGCATCTTTGGTATTTGAAATTTGTTTTATTATCGATTTCACATTTTGTAACACTTTAACGAATTTTTGATTAGCAAACTCAATGATTTAAAAGCAAGCAATGGCAAAACTATATGGGGGGAAAAAATTATCGCCAGCGAGCGAGACAGTGTATCGGAAATTCTAAAGATATGTTCATTTTAAAATTATTTTGTGATATTTCTGTTCAATTGAATTTTATGGTTTAAGTGCGAAGAACATGTTATTGAATAAATAAAGATAATGCGCAAAACATTAAAAAAACACCTGTTTGGGCGTAATAAAAAATTTGAAAGCTTTCGGAATTTTTTATTATTTTTTTTTATATTTTTTTCTTTTTTTCTTCTTTTTTGTTTAATTTTTTTTTTCCTTCTTGTAAACACTTTTTCCTAAATACCATTTCTTCCCCAACACTTCTCAAAAACGTAACTTTTTAACAACGCAGTGACAGTGTATATATCGACAATTGATAGGATACAAATGTTCTGCGTTATATAGCTGCTACTGCCAGAAAGCTTTTTTAACTGCTTTATTACTATTCCCATTCTTGATATTACATTACTTAGAGCATAATTCTAAGATTTAATTTTTATTTTACTCACAGATGGGGCTTATAAACAAACTTCGTTTCAGAAAAGCATTGGTAATTAATACTATGCTAGCACGTAACTTTTAGATAAGATATACTGAAATGCCACGTAAAGTAGAGATCACCTGATGGATATGATGAATATAACCTTTGTTTTTGTTACTGAAATGTATTTTCCCACGACTTTCAGAAGGTAACTATACCATAAAATAGCTAGATTTTAGTTACAATATTGGCAAAGACCATTTATCTAAACGTAATCTAGCTCAGTTATAGCTAGCAAGGATTTTTTCAGTATCTTAACGGTAGACCTAGAAAAAAGTAAAAAAAAAAAATAATTCTGTCACCTACACCTGTACGTATCCTTCATTCCTAAAAGCGAGGCGCCGGACCGCAATAATTGCACAATAAAAGATTCCATGACCCGGGGGATGTTTCGATTCGGACCACCAGAGTGCTACGGGTCCAGACTCAGGGCGACTGCGGCAAAAGATAGCCCTGGCGCCAAACTAGTCGTAGAGATTTCTCGTGCTCTTGGCGCTATCTCAGCAACCTGCTTTATTTTTCTGCACATGGTAGTTCTCAAGATTATCACAGGAGTGCATCCCCAGCCGGCGTCAACCTACAGTCTGCCCCATTCCGATATTTTTCAGAAATTCCAATAGATTACTAATGGGATCGGGGTCCCAGCTTCTGTTGCACAGTCTTTCAAGGTCAATTACTATAATAGAGACTGATACTTTGGACTTTATTATGGTATTTTATAACCACAAACACACTAACTGATTAAGCATAAAGCAAATGTTCTTATTTTAAGACAGTACATAGAATTAAAAGTGCTTTAAATCCAGCAAAATTTTGCATCTCCCTTGGTGAAATTAACTTTGCTCAAGTATTAAAGAAAATCAGAATATGTTGCAAAAAAATGAAATTCAATCATCTCAAATATTTATCTTTCTTTCGGGCTATTTCAAAGGATGCAGAAAGAATAGAAAATACTTTTCCTTATAATTTTATTTTGATGTTCTAGCTTTAAAATGTACAGCAGTATTATTTAACTTTATGTAGACGAGAAAGACGCGTTTCTCTTTTGCAATCTAACTAAACTACAATACCTCTTGGGTACCATACAATAAAATGAAGTACATTAATAATCCAAAAGACTCGCTTCATCGAATTTTCAAAAACTGTAGCAATTGCAGAACGGATATTAATGGAAATAGTTTTAATGCCTGACACCATTACATTATTACAAGTAATAAAAAACTTGAAATTTCAGTTGCAGTTTGTGTAGTTAACTTTAGAAATCTTTTAATTTGATGCAAAACTGAGATGAAGCCAGCAGCAAGCTTCCCAAGCAGAAAGAATTTGAATGCATATTATGTCGCTATGCATAAATTCGACTCCGATGCCCTTCTTTCTCACATTCTTTCTTGCTGATTGCATCATTTTATTTCAAACTTCGTCCATTTTTGTCCACACTCACAAGAAACGACCATTCCATTTCTTAAGGTGAATATTTCCAGTTTCTCGAAATCTGATTACCAAAAGAAAAATCAGTGTTTTATTAAGTTCATGAAAATTTGAGAAGGTCTATTTAAATGCGTTAACATTTTTGCAGTAAGATTGCTATGCAAAGTAATGTTCAGGCCTAACAATTCACTCTGCTTGGGAAAAACTCGTATGCATCTTGCAGAAACTAAGAGATTTTTAAAGATAACCACATAAAATTAGAATTGAATTTCAAGTAAGAAGTTACATATAATAGCATGAATGCGCCATCCATGGAAACAACTTACTATTAATATCTCTTTTGGAACTTTCAGACTTTTTATAAGTTGGTGGAAGTGATTTTTGGATCATTCTGCATTTATAGCGATTGAGGTCATTACAATTCTTGTAAAATAATTTACTTTCCCGGGCGAAGACTAATTTTACCACTCGAAGAGTGCTTTGAGTATTTTTATTTAAAACTAGTGTTAGGCATTACAGTATACTGAATTCAAACTTCTGTGAATTTTGAAAAGAAAATTTATCACTTTTATATCTTTTTTATATTTTACAATGCAAAAATCTGTAATAAAGTAAATTCATGTTATAAAATATGATTGATTTTAGGGGGGAGGGAGTCTACAGTATTGCAAATAAGGCAGTAAAAAGGATAACCTTTCAAAAATGTATACAGATGTTCATTAGCGGCAAAAAATCTGAATGCGGTCCGTAATTAGATTATCAATGTTTTTATAACTCGTATCTAATTTTTAAATGTAATTGACAAATTAATTTGGTTTTCTTTAATCTTTTTTTTTTTTAAATTCAGTATAAGAGGAACAGGAATTCCTTGATTCCAATAAAACTCTTTATTTCCAAACGAAAAGCATCAGGAATAATATATTTATGAAAAATATTAATTAAAACTTTAGCACTGCAATAAATTATGATGCTATCCATAGAAAACGAATTTACATGATAAAAAGACGATAAAAATATTAACATATTAAAACTCACTATGATTCACTCACTTTTGCGTTACTTAATATACAAGCAGATTTCATACATTTAAGAGAAGTATTATTTTATGCCAACCAGTCAGTAATTGTGGTAACACCAGCGAAAATTTTATACAAAGAAAATTATTAGCATGGTATCCGGGACAAAGTTGCTTTACTTCAAATCACCTTTCTTCACTCTGGATTTTCTTATTTTATGCATAGAAAGACATCGGGTTGTTAATCTAAGAATTAGGTCTTTTAGGTTATACTGATTTAGTATATTTCTAACAAATAAACACTTACATGATTCTTGAAGAAGTATGTAACATTATCAGTATTTATATATAATGTTTTCATAGATAGTTATAAAACTATCTATGAAATTATCCTCTATCTGGATAATTTCATAGATAATTTTATAACTAAAACTTTCATAGGTAGTTTTATAACTATCATTATATTAGATAGTTTTATAACTATCATTATATTAATTAGATTTATAACTATCATTTTATATCATTATATTAGATAGTTTTATAACTATTATTCATCTATTTCATATATAGTTTTATAACTACCATTATATATCTATATTTTTTTATAGATAGTTTTATAACTAATCTTCGTTTCCATTTGGTTTTGATCACGAATAGACTCCAGATACTTTTAGAAAATAACAACAAGTCGTTTTTCTCAATTTTTCATTCTGTTTTCAGTTGGACCGCCTTCGTTTGGTAAGGCGGTTTCGATGTGCCCCCTGCCGGAGCGCTTTGGCTGAGTTCGAATCCCGCAAAATACATGAATGGATGTAACTGTCTATTCCCTGTTCTCCCGGGTGTAAAATTGATCGCCTCCTGTGATGCGCCCTAGGCAATATTTTGATAATGAGATAGCTAAGTGAACGATAGTATCATTCCTCCTAGAACATTTAAATGGCAAGTGTCTACTCACCGGATTTAAAGAAAAGAATCTTAACTACTTTATTAAGGATCTTTCTCTGGAAGAAAATTAACTGCTTTTGATCAAAGACGAAATTCGGAAACAGTTGCTCAGAATACAATCACTTGAAGAAAGATCTGAATTTAAAAGATTTTGAGGACCTTTCGGAAGTCGAGAATTTTACGTGCAAGAGAAAAATTTTTCGGAAAGAGCTGAGCATTTTGTTGGAAAATGCTCAGCAATTAAGTTTATGTGCACTGCGTTATAATGAAGCAAAACCGAACTGAAGTATTCTAGCGTACAGTGGGCTCAATGTTTTTAATCACTGGTGGTTTCTAACGTTATGCTCAGTGATCCAAAGTTATTCTAAATTTTTCACTAAAATCTGAAGCCTGTGTCTTTAATATCCTTTTTATAAACTCTGTTTACAACAGGATTTTTTGAATGCCTCTGATCGTTTAATACTCACTTCGAAAATATTAACTGAATTTTATAGGAGTTTCAGTCATCTTTTGGTAATGATTCTAAATTGTTGTCTTTTACGTATCCTCTCTAAATGGGAATGGTTTTTTTTTTTTGTGTATTCTTTGCAAATTAGATAAAAATGTAGCTAAATCAGAGTTGCACGAACAAAATAAAATATGTACCATATATTCGGAGTGTCACGCGCACTTTCAATGCAAAAAATAAGATCGAAATTTATTGCTGCGCTTTGTACGCCTGGTATAAAAATGGTTTTAAGCATAAAGAATGAGCATAAAAAAATTAGTTTTCTATACATACGTAAATGCTCTTGATTTAAAAGAAATGACATACCTCATGAACTTAAAAATTGTCATTTTCGGATAACATGGAAAGTTCGTCAACTTCGTCTCCCGTTATATCTTCAGACACATTATCGAATTCTGTTTCATCTTCGCCATCATTGTTGTGTAGCAAATTCACTTAATTATTTAAGTTATGACTTAAGAATTAATTATTATTATTATTCTAAATTTATGCTACACAACGTTATTTTATTTAGTCACTTTTTATGCATATTATAGAAATTTATGGAATAAGAATCTGTTAATAATTTACAGGGAATTATTATGTATTATCTTTTACGATGAATACGAATAGCGGATTGCTGATGCTAACTTTCGCGGTAATATTTCTTATAACTGTGCGATACAGAATTCTCTCAGCAAATATTTCTCAGGCAAGGAAGTAAAGAGATGCAAAATTATCATAAAATGCTTTAGACGTATGTGCATCGCCTTCCAGTTCATTACGTGCGGGGGTGGAAAGTAAAATAAAATATTGAACTTTTCAAAAATCAGTCCACAGCCACGCAATTTCTTTGAAATTTTTGTTCTAATACTTTTTAGCCCAAAGGGGCAATTTGCCCAGAAGGGCTATTAATTTCGTTTGGTATTTTGCGTTGGTTTACAACTGACGGCGTTTCTCTTTTCAAATTGTTGACACCAAATATTACAGCCCTGCATTATATTTAAAAGAATCTGCATGAATGTATGTATCTTTCTTCGCACTGTAAAAAAGCAACGATACCTAGAAACATGACAAATTTTGAATGACGTATCCTCCACTCGAAATAGCCCGAATTTGAAATTTGTTTTATTATCTATTTCATATTTTGTAAAACTGTAACGAATTTTAGATTAACGTACTCAAGGATTTCAAAGCGAGCAGTGGTAACACTGTACGGGGGAAAAAAAAAAAGGTCTCCGAAGCGTGATACTACGCATCGGAAATTCTAAAGCTATGCTCTTTTTAAGTTACTTTGTGATGTTGCTGTTGAATTGAATTTTATGGTTTAAGTACAAAGAACATGACATTTAATAAACAAACATAGCATATAAAGAGTTAAAATAACTCTGCTTTGGGCGCAATATAAAATCTGAATACTTTCAGATTTTATTTTATTTATTTATTTTTTTAGAAAACAATTTCTTCTAACAATGTTTTGAAAAATAGCTGTGTTTCTTCCAGTTTCAGTATCATAGTATTTTAATGAGTTATCCTGTACAAAAATATGAAATCTACACTGCCCACCTTCATTTGAAAGTATTTATACAACTCTTAATTGCATGTAGCTATTTCAGAGTACAAAGTGCAATTATTGTATTTGCACGTATGGTGTTAAACCCAGCGAAGGATTCTCCTACAACGTGTTGCAGAAATAACTTATGAATTTATTATCTGCATAAATGCAGCAGAATTTAACGTAGCTTTTAATATTCGTGGATAAAATCCCTCAAACGTATAAACAGATGGACAAAGAGTGAGAGAAACATCCTTTCCCCACCTCTCTGCAAGCGATAGTTATCGTGATCATTGGTGCATGAACTGCTTGAACAATGGCCGTAGCTGGAAGGCGTGTGCACTGGGAGAAAGGGGAATACAGAGAGATGAAAATAATGCATTGTATGACGGGGACACATTCGGGGGTCGTTCGAAGTTAATGTCACGTGGCCGACTCATCGTATGCAATCCTACCTGAATCCACCCCACGGCAGTGCTTTGGAGAATTTCTGTTTGCGAATGTGACGCAAGTCTGATAAGTTCGATGAGACAGATCCCAGCAGGAGAGCATGAAAGGGGCAGAACCATCTGATGTGACCATAACGATATTTATTTGTTACAGGAAATAATTTTTGTGACTTTTGAATGTATAGTTTCAGCTAAATACTTTGCAGTGGTATTTATTCCCCTTCTGCTTAGTTATCGTAGATGATGGAAGGTAGAATACTGAGTGTATGGGTAAACACAAGGCACTATCTCGATAGAATATAACATTTTACGAATTATGAGGCTAGACGAATACGTTAAATCCACCAAATACCCAATTTAACTTGCAAAATGAGCAATAAACACGAAACAATAAGCACGGTTGAGTGTTCTCGAGAAAAATTCAGATTATTGATCATAATAGAGATATAATCATTATTGATTACCAATTACTTAGCATGAAATGGGGCTAAGCGATAATAAGATGTTTTGACATGAAGACAAATAAACTATCTTCATCAATATGATTGTTTCTTATGTACCGTAGCGCATTATAAACTTGCAATAGAACATATGTAGTTTTGCATTGCTTGGATTTTTTCCCCTACATGAGTCTGTTAAGGCCGAGCAAGCTTAAAGGTTAATATTCTTTTCAGCATAGAATTCTTAACAGAATAGGTTAATAAATGTGTGATCCTGTATCTGTGGATAAATGCTGTTTCTAGCAAGTAAGAGACATAGTCGTGCTTTACTTATTCGAGTCCACTTGAAAATATCATTTTGAGATTCAAACCATTTTATTTTCTAGCTAGTTTCCAAAAAGTGAACAATAATAAGTCTACTGTGTTTTTGCATTCTTTGTTTAAGTTTAATTTCAAAACTATGTCGATAGCCTCTTGGACCCTCAAAACAGAAAAGACCGTTATATAATGCCGTCTCGAGTAATGTTTGAGTAATGGTGAATAGGTTGGCTGTCGGCATTCATGTGATGCGTTTCCACCACCATTCATGTCATAAATGCTAGTCAGTTTTAATTATAAATTTTTCTAAGAGAGCAAACTACCCTTTTGGCAGATTTGCTCTCTTAGAACCGAACCTTTAGTAGAGTTCAACATATCTGAGTGTTTTTCCTTTGAAGAAGTAAAAGAAATTTTACTAAATTTGTCCTCAGGCAGGATTCACTTTTATTACTTTCTCGTAATTTTGTCTGTAACATTTTCCTAAGATGATTAATATACATAGTATAATAGACAGTTTTTTTCGTAATAAATACTTCATATTCTCGAGTTTCGGATAATTCGATATTATATAAAATTTTGTTTGCTTTAATGCGTATAATTACGGAGCGGAAAAATGGATAAATCGGAATAATTTCTTCTCTCTTTCAACAAAATCATCTCTACCGTGCATTTTCCAAGAACAGAAAATAGCTGATAATAATTTGGAAAATATATAAGGTATTTTCTACCTCCTTTCTGTTTGCATTCGAGGTGTAACGATAGCACATTCAGGGTGTATTCGAGAGGTCCGGGTTCGAGTCTCACCGAGGGTAATGCTCATTTTTCTTGCTTCAAGATATATTAATAACCTTACAATGGCTCTAGAAATAAAAAAAAGGTGGTGCATGATGGTTCGTCGCCACTAGGATTTAGCGATTGGGTCTCCTAGTCCCCATTCGTCCTTTAAAAGGGAAAGTATACCAGGTATTTTCTCCCTTCTTTCTGCATGCCTTTGTGGTGTAAAGGTAGCACACTCGGTGCGTTTTCGAGAGGTCCAGGTTCGAGTCCTACCGAGGGCATTGCTCATTTTTCATGTCTCCTGCTTCAAATAACTTAATGACTCTACAAATGAAGATTTAAAATTTAAATAATAGAAACGGATA
>KK117591.1:196972-215769 GCA_000611955.2 Stegodyphus mimosarum | reverse complement strand
AACTGTTGAGCAGAGTACAACCTCATAAATATACATGCACTCTTGGTGGTAAAGACAGCTTAGAACAAGAAATTAACGTTCTAAAATGCACAGATAATACTCATTTAGAAAGAAGCGCGGAAGTTTAAATTAATATTAAAGATGAATGTAATGTAAAGGAACTGTGTGAACTTCGGAAACAATTCTCGAATTTTCCTAGTTCAAGGTATCGCTGCAAATACTTTAAAATCCTTACGCAGTGGTGAAGTTTGACAATACAAAACAACCACTGTTTTAAGGAATTTTTTTAAACCTATTTATAGCCAAATTCAAAGCACCCGTGATTTAGATTAAATGCTCTGTCAATATAATGCAAACTTTAATACAATATAAATTAACAGAGACTTCTTTTAATGATTGCCGCTGACTCTTTGAGTGTTAATCGAGGATAGCTGATCACCGAGGTGGTGCACTTCAGAGGTAGACTGATGTTATCGTCCACTTGATAGGGGTAGAGAACTAGAAACGAACTAGAACGAAACCCAACGAAAATCGAAGGAACTATGAAAGATTCAAATCTAGGCAAACGCTGAGCCGGCATTGCGAACCACCATTTCAAACTCTGCGGCAGTTAACACTAAAAAAGTATATGAATATTTTATTCAGATTAAAGCAAAAAATTTTTGGAAGCATGTATCCTTATTCTTAAAACTTTAAATAAATTGTTAAAAATTAAAGTTTAATTTAAATTTCCGTATACCTTGATAGCTGGACTTTAATTAGCGTCGTCTTAGAGAGGCTTTATAATATTACAATATAAAAATTAAAAGGCCTTCGCTGTATGTCATTTGAGCTAGCTTTCTCATTTCGTTTTTACGTTATCCGTGTAGCCTGGGATGTTTTTATCAAAATACCGGGATAAAATTTCATAGCAGATACGATCTATGATTGCTCAGAAGCTGCTTGAACGAAGCGTAAAAAATTGTGGTAGTAGATGTAGTAATAACAACAAACCGTGGGCCTCCCAGGGCGCAGGAGGGCGCAAACTTGGAACTGTGCCAAAGTTCGTGATGAAATACGGAGCTCTCTTGGTGACAGATATGGTGATGGGCTTCGCTGAGAGAGACGGAGGGGGTTTTAAAACATCGGAACACGAATTTATGGCTTTACCGAGGAAGTCATAAAGTGCCTCGGGAAAAACACATACAAACTCTCTTGCCTGCCTCATGTGTTCCGAAACGTACGGAACACTAGGCGAGGCGTTTGGAAGATAATCTTATTCTTTTTAGTCCTTCCATTTCATCTTTGCACACGGCAATTATTTTTACTCTGATTAAAAGGAATACGTCTTTGTTTTACCATGAAGAAACAAATGCGACGGGCTTGGTATTCTTGACAAGTTTTTATGTTGATCTTCCTCTTTCAGTTCAGATTTATGATCCTTTCTACCGGGGAGAGAGAAATGGCTTTGAAATGCCACGCTGATAGCTTGAGGTACCGCTCTTAATTCTTCATCTGCGTTGAATATTCTGTAATTGGAATAGCTGCGCAACAACTTGTAGTTTTAAATCTTACAATTCGTAAAGGAGTAGAAACACGAATTATGGTGTGTTCAGGTCGTTGAGTGATAAATAGGACATGATGGTTATTCTAGTATTACATGTTTGTTAAGATAAAAAGAGGAAGGCAATATGTTGTTTATTTTTCATACTACGAACGAAAATAGGATTTCGGATAAAATGCAGTTATATTTGTACAGTTTGAGAAATGAATAAAAATGCATACATTTGTGTTGGCATATATATATACATAAGAGCATGTCAGATCAAAGTTCCTTTTAATTTTATTTATAGCTAGCTGCATGTGAATAAATAGTTATACTTTTTGAGCCATCATAAAGATTTTGCACTAGACTGTGTGCACGCGTAGGGACAATACTTGGTTAACTTCACAAAAAAGTATTGGGAGCGTACTCAATTTAGAGGATATTTTCATGTAATGATATGATTAATAATAGTTATTTACATGTTGTTGTTGTGTTGTGACTTATCTCACTTGTTTGACAGTAACATCAGAACAAACTCATGAAATTCATCGTGGCAAGGAGTGCAAGATTGCGTCTGTCGTTCGCAAGACTTTGAGCCCCATATAGGTGACACTACGACTTTGCTGAGTCCCTCCCCCCAATTTTAATGGAGAGCGCACTGTGGAGGCGGGTCCGAGGACCTCTCAAGAGGACTTTCAGCTCGCCGCATATTTAGAGTGCCCCCCATACCGCACAGACACTATATATTTACAAACATCCATGCCTTCTCCGGGATTCGAGCCTGAGCTCTTTGATACGGCAGTCAGCGTCGCTAACCACTGTCCCGGTTGGGTGTGATGATGTAACACTTGCATGCTGCTGCGTGTGAATTTGCATGTGATGTGATTAATAATGTAGAAAGAATTATAATTCACTGTGTAAAAACACGAAAAACATTAACTGTCTTCTCACCTGGGTTCGAACTACGGATCTACCATTTGCTAGTTATTTATACCACGTGAACAAGCATGCAGGGAGGGGTGCCACAGTTCCTTAGATATCATGTTTTCTGATTGTAAGAAAAATAAATCTTGCATGCAATCACATGATCAACACATTAAATTTTCAAACTATAAGAAAACCAAGTCATGCAGTCACCATTATTTTTTTTTTAACCCAAAAGGGAAATTTGCCCGTAAGGGCTATTAATTTCGTTTTGGCATTTTACGTCGTCCATTAGGTATATTTCTCTCATTGTGATGAAAACAACTGTACCTAGAGCCATCAAATTTTGAATAACGTAGACCTTCACTCGAGTATGGGGATCTGGAAGCCCAAATTTGGAATTTGTTTTATTATCTATTTCATATTTTGTGTAAAGTTAAGAAATTTTTGATTAACAAACTTAACGATTTCAAAGCGAACAACAGCAACACTGTACGGGGAGGGAAAATATCTTCAGGGCGAGAGACTCTATTTCGGAAATTCTAAATGCTCTTTTTAAATATTTTGTAATATTGCTGTTGAATTGAATTTTATAGTTAAAGTGCGAAGAACATGATATTTTATAAATATAGGTAACTCAGAAAATGTTTAAAAAAAAAAAAAAAAGCTACTTTGAGAATTTGAGAATAATATAAAATTTGAAAGCTTTCGGATTTTCTTTTTTTGGTTGCCTTGTTTTATTTTGCTTTGTTTCATATATGAATATTAAACATACCGTTAGCAGAAGCTTTATAGATTTATACAGGCACACGCCTAGCTTAAGATTTTAGAACCAAGCGAATTGCACTCTTAAAGGTAGGAATTAAAGAAACAAAATTTAATTCACTTCGCATTCGCTTTCTGAATAAATCCTATATTCTTCCACAGGTTCCAGCTTCAGAGTGATATTTAATCTGTTAACTATTTTGGATCTCTATATGCTATTAGATAAATGATTTTTATCTTTACGTAAATTTTACGTTTTTATTATAACCAGAAAAATATTTTGATAGGTCTTCGAAAAATGTTTATTTTCGCGAGTCACCAAAGTGAAAAAACTGGAGCACCTAATTTAAACGCATAGCATCATTAAATACAGAGATACTGTGAAAGAACAATGATCCTCAATACCAAAGGAGATCTTTGAATTTTGGTAATCAATATGTAAGTGATTTAATAAGCGACTTCTTTAATAAATGTAATTTTCATACAAACTGTACATAAGGTGTCTAAAAACAAGATACTAAAATACAAAAATAAAGAATATTCGAGTACAAACAATATAAATGCTAAAGAAAAGAACTTCCGTTATAATATTCAGTTTCAGTACTTTTTTACCAAATAGACGGACCTTCTGAAATTTCAAATAATCTTTTTGAATTTCAAAAATTAATCTATTACAATCTTTAAAAATTCCTCTTCGTAATTAGTAACAATATTACTAATGCTACATTTCTTAACTGATTAATAAGAAAGTCTTCTGAATGTTCATATTCGAGTGGATTATTATGTTATTCAAAATTTAATAGGTCTAGGTACTGTTGTTTTTTCACAATGCTAAATTCTTCCTTATTTAATTCTTTTAAATATAACACAGGGCGATAATATTTGATGGGAATAATTTGAATAGTGATTCCACATTTCTAGTGATTCTATGCAAAATGCCGTTTCGAGACTAATAGCCCTTCTCGGCTAACGTCCCTTTGGGCTAATAATTTACCAATGTAAGACAAAATATATCACAGCTGAACTCATGAATTTACTTTCAGGTAAACAATTTCTAAAGCCAAAAATTAAATATTAAAAAAAAACTGCAATATAATTTTCGTATTTAGGTTTTTCGTTTCATTCCTAAACCGATTACAAATTAAATAGCTGTGAAAGGCGTACTGATTTAAAAATTAATCTTCTAGAATCCAAGATACAGAGAATAAAATTTTGTACCTAACATAATGAGATGATCTGTGTCGAATGGTAGGGAATGTCAATAATAGTAGTAGGATCTGCAATCTGAAGTGGTAGGAAGAAAGGTTTGTTGCAGTATTATTGCATCATAAATTAAAGTAACACAGAAACTTTTGAAAGAAAATAGACTTAATTATTCAAACTGTATCTGCAAGCATTGTTCAGTCGATCGCATGCGCATAGGACTTGTCTTAAATACACTCACGTTTGTGAAAATTGCAACACCATGAAGGACTTACGCGAGTGAGCTGAAATTTTCAGGAAATGCAAAGTAGCGCATGATATGCAAATGATTAGAATTGCAAATCCGCAGCGCATGCGTATGCTGAGCAGCGCCCTCTGAACGGCTGATTGATCCGAATAAATAGACGGCTGTAGCGAGGCGTGTATGGTTATCGGTGGTTATCTGCTAGTGGTAAACGTTAACTCAATCTGTACTTATGCCTCGTCGACGAAAGAGAGCGAGATTTGAACAACTTACAGAGTTTGAACGAGGGAGAATCATCGGCCTTCGTGAAGCTGGATTGTCGTATCGTGCAGTAGCCTCTCGTGTGCAGCGTAACAGCAGCACAGTGATGCGCGTTTGGAAGCAGTGGACGGACGAGTGTCGGACAACTCGGAAATCCGGGAGTGGACCCCGAAATGTGACGTCAGCTCGCGATGATAGACACCTGGTCCGCATGGCGCGGACGGACCGTACAGCTTCCTCTAGACAATTGGCAGCACTGTGGTCAATAGCTACAGGTGTTTCATTGTGTGCTTCATCAATTCGTAGACGTCTGCTGCAGTGTGGACTGCGCGCACGGACTCCTTTATACAGGATCCCCCTAACGCACGACCATCGCCGCCTGCGGCTACAATGGGCCAATCAGCATAGAGACTGGCGTGCTGATTGGCAGCATGTCGTGTTTTCTGACGAATCCCGCTTTAATTTGTGGTACCATGATGGCCGCATTCGTGTCAGACGCTATGCCGGTGAACGCCACCTTCCGGAGTGCATTATCGAACGCCACAGTGGACGAACACCCGGAGTTATGGTCTGGGGCGCCATAGCATATCATAGACGATCTCAATTGCTACGAATTGTGGGCAATCTGAACAGCAACCGGTATATCCGTGAAGTTCTACAGCCCGAAGCTGTTCCCTTCCTTCAAAGCTTGCCAGGCGCTGTATTTCAACAGGACAATGCCCGCCCTCATACTGCTCGGATTGTTAAATCCTTCTTTGCAGCGCAGCAGGTACAGCTTCTTCCTTGGCCTGCGTGTTCCCCGGATATGTCGCCAATTGAACATGTGTGGGATGTCATTGGTCGGCGTCTTGCTCGTGATCCTCGTCCTGTTGCGTCTGCAGACGAACTTTGGGTACGCGTACAAACGATATGGAATGCTCTTCCTCAGTCAGACATTCAAACTTTGTTTGACTCCATGCCAGGTCGTGTAGCAGCACTTATTGCGGCGCGTGGTGGCCACACAAAATACTGATTCTGATCTCTTGTTCTTGTTTGTTTGCTTTGAACATTTAATCATTTATTTGTACCACTACCACTCAACTGTGTATTAAATTGCATTCAATTATGACGATTCCTTCTTGGTGTTGCAATTTTCACAAACGTGAGTGTACATTCTGCAAATGAAGCGACAACAGTCTTTTGTTAACAATTGTTTACGTAAAACTGAAATAGTGAAAATAACAACACGCGATTTAATGCGTTAGTAGTAAAAGTAAGTGTGTGACAGGTGTATCAATTTTTTAAATTCATTTTAATTTTTGTTCACCCTGATTTTTTATATAGTCTTCTGTTATGTTTAACTTTTATTTAATATATTGTTATTATTTTTGCTTCATCTGATGGATTCGTATTTTTTTTTCTTTGATCAGCAGTGAGAGAATCTTATCCTTGAATTTAGAACTTCTCGAAATAGTTTTACTGACACCTAATAAAAATGTTCATTTTTCTTCCTTTTTTTTTAAAGATAAATAAAAAAAAATCTTAAAGCATTTAGATTTTATATTACGTCCAAAGGGATGTTTTTTTTTCATTTACCCACACTACGTTTCGAAAGCATTTGGGTTAATGTCCCTTTGAGCTAAAAATATTAAAAAACAGCCTATCTTTAGAATTTCTGAAAGACTTTCTCTCACGCTGGAGATAAAAATGTTTTTCCGTAGAGTGTTGCCATTGCTCGCTTTGAAATCGTTGAGTTTGTTAATTATAAAGTCGTTAAAGTTTACAAAATATGAAATAGACAATTAAACAGATACCAGATTCCAAATTTGGGCTTCTCGGTAACCATATTCGGATGGAGGAATAGATTATTCAAAATTTGATGGCTCTAGGTACCGTTGTTTTTTAACTGTGCAAAAAACACGCATACATTCATGCAGATTCTTCATTATTTAATTTCTTTAAATATAATACAGGGCGATAGTATTTGGTGGCGAAAACTGATACACTGATAAACGTTTTTAGTGATTAAATTTAGAATGCGTTCCGAGACGAATAGTTCTTTGGACTAATAAATAAATAAAGTTTGATGATTACAGCTTTATTGCGCTGAGATCACCAAATATCATGTCGTGGCGATCTTAAGAGCCACATTCTTAAGCGTAGAATTTAATTTCTTATGTTTATCACTATTTTAACTATAACTGAAATATTCTTCACACCATTTCCTATATTTAGATTTAAAATGTTCGAGAAAAATGTAAAAATCTGAACAGTAACTCAAATGCTTTTTATTAGATCGTGAAGAAATGAAATTCTCGAGATTCATGAGTTTTATTTGCATAGTATATAGTTTTAATTGTATACTTTCAGATTTTAATTGTATAGCACTAAATTTCTTTTGGTTTTTTTATTAGACATCGTTGCATTTTTAAACTATATTCTTAAACTTGCTTACAATTAAATTCAGATTAAAAGTTTTAATATTAAGTAATTTTTTCCCCTTTACTTTCATTCTTAAATGAAGAATTTAAGTTTTAAAAGATTCGAAGATTTTTTAAAATTTGGATTTGATAAACTTTTATAAAGTATTTTTCTTGCCGCTGCTTTAATTATTTGATTTGATATTCAATCATTTGAACACTATTCAGCATTCCATTTTGAAGAAATATTCGAAAGGATCAGAAGACTAACATACTTTTTAGGAATTTTATTATTTTGTACTATTTTTATTTCCTTGTACGAATTAAAGGAAGTACTGTAATCACGAAAATTTCCGGGTACCATGTTTCAACGAAAATATCCATTTTGACTGCTATCGAATGCAATTTAATGATGTGTTTGCGTGACATCTGCACGTAAGGACAGAATAAAGACGAAACACCTTCACATTTATTAATTATTGTTAATTATTCGGAGGTTGGTCTGTTCCCCTTAAAAAGTCAACCAATTTCCGATCAATGACGATAACTACTTGGTTAATTGATTACACTTTCATTTTTAAAGTTTTTTTTTCAACTTTTCATGATTCATTTTTGATGTTTCCTTTTACCAAAAATGTTCAATATCAATTTTTAAATACTCATAAGTTACTTCATTCAACTAAAATTCTACTATTTTTCTCAAAGGAGATAATATATTCGATAATCCATTAATATATTTGTGAATTCTGAGTTATAAAATGAACGAGATGTAACGCTGTTAAGTAAACCTAGCGTCAGAGTGTCGCTATGGTAAACAAATATAGTGAATTTTAAAGAGTGCATTTATTCTATTGTAGTTTATGTGCTATCGACGAAGTAGATTTCATTCAATTTAATAAATTTAAATGAAATGCGGGAAAATGCATGTAATTTAATATTCCTTCCAATAAAGTCATGTGGTGTATACATCAGCTTTTTATTACTAAGTTTACATTGTAATATATGGCATTTATTCCTCTATGCATTTTTGTGGTGTAGCTTCAGTATATGTAGCTAGCAACTAGGGAGTTTGGGGTTTGATTCTGGGCAAGTCATAGTTGATTTCGCAATGTGCTTTAAAAAAAAACCTAAAGACTGAAATTTATACTGCTGTTTTTATATGTCTTTCTGATTATCTGCTTATAGTATAATTTTATTTCACTTTATTTTCTAATTATAATACCCAAAATCGAATTATCTTAAAACGCACGTTCCTTGCTCGCTATATTTTAAATGAGTTGTTTAATTTTATTTTCTTCCTTCTCTGTTTTAGCTTTCATTGTCAGATATTTTAATTTTTTGTTAAAAAAGTACTCTCTATTTTTCATGTTATAAATGTAATTTATGACATTAATATGGCTATGAAAAAAAAACAAAAAAGCAAATGGTGTCGCAACAAATACGAAATTCTTTTTACGAGAGTCTTCTTCTTTTGGTTTAGATTTATGATCCTTTCTATTGCTGAGAGAAAATATAGCTTTGAAATATCACGCTGATAGCTGAGACACTGGTCTTAATTCTTCATCTAAATAAGAAGTTTCTCTGTAATTGGGATTATTGCGCAACGTCTCATAACTCGAGTTTGGTATTTAGTATGCCACTGAGCGAACAAAAAAAGTGCATGGCGTGCTGAAACCGAATTTATAGAGATGTCTAAGGGATAGAACATAGTCGGTAGAAGATTATTACAAGCTATTAAGATAAAAAGAACGGCAAGATCTTTTCATTATCAGTTCTTTTCTTGATCATATCACTTTCATTTAAATGCAAGAAAGGGATGTTTCAAGGATGGAGAATAAAATATTCTTGCTTGATTAAAAAGTAAGGATTTTTCTATACTTTTCTTTCCTTGTTTTAAATAAAATAACATTTTAAGTAAAATCTCTAGAAAAGGAAGTGGAGATATATGGAGTTGTGTTACATGTATATCTCTGTGGTCTTATTTTTCATGGTTGTCTAATGAACGTGTTGAAGGCTGGCTCTTTGCTCTAAAAATTCCGTCTGGACTTGCATTTGCTCTTCTTTGTTTTACAAGGAATTTATTGCCATTGATTGACGCTAATGGAGTATATTATTCCTTCTTTTCATATCGCGAATAGAAGGACATCTGCAGTCATGAAAATGTTTTAAATTAAGTTTCATAAATTTTTATTTTGTCAACCTTTGATTCAGCAAGATGATGTTCATGTAATACTTTTCTAAGGTATAACTCTTCCGAATCCATAAAAATTTCATTTAACTGAAATAAAAAATTTTAATAAAAAGATTTCCACAATCTGCAAAATTTTGCGTATAGCACATCAAAAGGAAAATTATCTTATCAATTTAATCATTCTAAAATCAAAATCACTAATTAATTTTTTTTTTCTAGTTAGAATTTTTCTACACTGAGCCGTGTAACAGAGTGGATATATATATTCATATATATACTTTTGGTGCGGCCGATTGCAACCAAAATAGGAGGTACACATCTACATGTTATAGCAGTCCTATATACAAAATTTCAACGTTCTGAGGCTACTCGTTTTTGACTTATGCGAGATACATACGTACGTACGTACGCGCATACGCCACGAAAAAAGTCTCTTCTGAATCCATTTTAAATCAGTTTTATAACTCGTTTGGGGAAAAAGAGCTCTTTATTCTGTCCTTACGTACAGATGTCACGCAAAAACATCGTTAAATTACATTCGATAGCTGTCAAAATGGATATTTTCGTTGAAATATTGTACCCGAAATTTTTCGTGATTACATTACTTCCTTTACTTTGCAGAAGAAATTAAAAAGTAATGCAATTACTGTATATTCTATTGTATAACACGCACTTTTAATACAAAAAATAAGATCAAAATTTACGGATGCGCGTTATACGCCGGTTATAAAAATGATACATTTAAAAATTAGGAAAAGAAGAAAATTCAGAAATTCGATTTCTACTATTTAACCTAAATACTTTACCATATACCTAAATTATTTAAAGCAACTGACACACTTTATGAACTCAAAAATTTTTTTGGATAATTTTCTTTGCATAATTAATTATTGTGCTTTCATTCATTCAGAGAAAACATTTGACTCCTAATTCCACGAATTTATTCGCGTCGGAATTGCATTCTTACCCCAAGTTATGTTCCCCTTTTCTCGACCCTAGAATAATATTCTTGTGAATACCTGCCCTGAATATAACCCATTCTCTTTGAAGAATTATTTACTCTCTCAAGCATTTCTACCCGACACATATTGTTTCCTTTATTGCTTGTCAATTCAGTACACCATTTGTTCGAAATTCTGGGAAAAAAATCTTCGAATGAATGACTTATGAAGGATAAAAATCAAAAAGATATACTCACCGCAAGTGTGCCTTTCAGGTTTCTTCTTAAGAAAAAGGGTGCTCGTTATACGGTGAATATAGCCAGAAATCAAAATATGTAGTTTGAAATTATAGATGCGTGTTATACACCGGTGCACGTTATACGCCGGAATACATGGTAACTATTTGTTACATCAAAATCATTCAAAAATTATGTGAACCCAGTCCGTATATTAACTGAAACATAATTTAAAAAACATTTCATACACAGAAAAACCTAACTTAGACTATTTTGCTTATGTCCAAGTGAACTGCCTAATAGCATCAATTATCAATTAAGTTACAAATTAAAAAATTAAAGGTGTGCTTAATCTCATTTACACATTTACTTGAAACTAGTTACTTGTAACTAGAAACCGACATAATAAACTCGTAAGGTTTACTCTGCAAAACACGCTGCATCCTATTTAACGCATGTTTGGCACTTTTTTTTCGCATTAGAACTTGAAGTTTTCTTGTTTTAAATCTTCGTGGGCTGGTTATGATCACTGCTTAGCTTTTATACGATACAATAATTTTGAAAATAAAACTAAGACATAACACGATAAGCTTAAATTGACATCCTCCGTTATTAGATAAGACTTCGCCTACCCGTAGAATTAAAGAAGGATGAATCTGAAGTCTCTGACAAAGCAGCATTTTGTCTACGCCTTCTGCTTGACGTTTCGTGAGAAAATGAGTGGGGGGAAGAGAGGGGGAAGTTCTTGCTGCTTCCCTCCCCTCAAGTTTGAACTACAAACATATTTCTTGTATTCCATAGCATCTAGCTGTTTCATGAATTAATGTTGAATTACTCAAATTTATATACAGGGATTATAGTTAGTTCAATAATAATCGAAAATTAGTTTGTTCTTAATCACAAAATATTAATACGTAATTCAAGCAGTATTTATTAGTTTTTATAAACTAAATCTTCAATCATTAATTATTTTATTTACGTCGTTTAAAAAGACATATTGATTCGTCTCTGTGATTGAGGCAATATAATAACAAATCTTTTTAGAAGGCGACCTTTAAAATCTGAAACCCTTCAGATTTTTTTTTTTCTTAATTTTTTTCATTTCTCCAAAGCTCTAAATGAGTTGCTGGACAATTTCTTGCAAGTTGCCTCTTGCCAGTTTCAAAGCGTTGCTTTAAGGAAAATGGGCCACTAGAGATAAGTACTTTGTTACGTGCTTAAGTCATTCCAGGTTTCACAGTTACTCTGTAAAACAGGGTTAAAGTAAATAATCATTATTCCTTGCTAGGCAAGCACTTATTTATTTGAAAATAACCTATTGATGAATAACTAGAAGAGGAAATAAGTTGCTACTGAATGGCTTCTATGAAAATTAATATGGTGACATAAAATTATATATATATTAATAAGTAAGAATGTAGAAGCTATGGTACATTCGAAACCTCTAAAATCCTATTTGTAAAAGCACAGTTGTGCCAAAAAATTACATATCAAATCAAAAAACCATTATGAACAATAAAACATGACTAAAAAGAAAAAATATATGAGACTATTAATTGAATATTTAAAAAATGTGGGAAAAGTAGAAATTGCAAGAAAAAATTGTAAGAAAAATGGGAGATGTACAAAAAGATCAAAATGGCAATATTCCATTGAGAGTCACATAACAGTTTCGTCAGGGAAAAAGTGCTATGCAACTCCCACTGAAACATTACCTCCACGCGTTTCAACAAACGACCAATTGAGATAATTAATGCGGAAAATAATTTAATGATACCTATCAAATCATTTAATGCTAATCGATATCGTCTCAACTGGGCGTTCCTTTTCCCTACGTGTGGAAGAAAAGTTAGAAGGAGAAGTAACATACAACATATCTCAATTTTTTTTTTTTTAAATAGTAATACATATAAGAAACTAGGTAACAAATAATGCTGAATTGTCTTTTGACTCATAAAATTTAATCAAGTAAAGAAATTTAGAGATCCAAATCCTGTGATATGTTGGAAGAAAAAATTCAATTGGAATTCTGGAAGGAATGCCAAATCAGGCCAATTTACTTAATGAATCTTTAAAGTAAAAATTGTGGGAAGCAAAACTATTACATATTATAATTAAAAAAACTAGTAAAAAAAACCTGTATACGAAAACCGACCTGTTCAAATTAAGTGAATATGGGATGAAAGAAATTTAGACATCTTAAAACGGAACTATGTTTAAGGAAAAATTCAATTGCAGAAAACCAATAAGTCAAGAAAGAATGCTAAATCTGGTAAATAAAAATGACAGCAATGAAAATAATTTTAGTCTAATTTGAAACCAAAATTTTATTAAGAAAGCCAAAATATTTATACAATGGTGTAAACATTTAAACTGAAGAATGAACAAAAAATAAATTAATCACCCTTACTTAATGTTTCAAACAGAACTTGTGAAGGCGTACGTATTTAAAACATTAAACCGGGACTATTAATTAATGAGTGCCGAACAACATGTTTCGTTCGTCTTGATATTTCAAGACTCAAAACTGCTGTAAACTAACTTTGTGCTTGAAAACTGATTTCTCATATAGTCTTACGTTGTCGAAGATCTACCCCTACATATCGTTCCTCACTCTTTGATTTATAAGCACAGAAAATATAATAAATTTAAAATAAAAAAATGAATTAAAAAATATACAAAGAACTAAATCATAGTAAACTAAAAGAAAAATTAGTGAAGCTGTTCATTAAAATTTCCGAAAACTTTATTCCTATCAAATATGAAAACTTCCGAATAATCAAACTTACAATTAAAAAAGGAAAAATTATCAATTTGAAGTTCTAATCTCTTAACTCTTAAATGTTGTTATTTGTGAGAAAAGTAAAAATGGTATCTTAAGCTTTTTATGAGCTGTCAGTTTTAAAGTAAGTAATCTTAAACATTAGATATCCGAAAATGGTGAATACACAGGTACTTTTAAAATAACGAAATGAATGAAGAATTTTAACTATGTTTAATATGTTTAATTAGATCATCAAAGATTTCTTTAACTAAAGTTACATGTACTTTTGCCTATTTTTAAATGTTTAAATTTATTAGTTTAAACTTTAGGAAAATTATGATTCTATTTACAGATTTCTTATAGATCTCCTGTATAAGATAGGTACACTACCTTTACTGAACGCAATTATTTTAAGAGTACGCATTTAATCAGATAGTGCACTTTTTTATCAAAATTTGAGCATATAAGTAATTATTTACCTTCATTCTCTTTAAAAGGAATTTGGATTTAAATTTATTTCCACGCTTTTATATTAGACGGATATTGATTCAGCAAGGTTAAGTAAATGTACTGACGAATTAATTTCAGCTTCCAGTTTTAAGCTGCTTGAAAAGGATAAAGTTTTAAGATTTATTTCGAATGGTGATACAAAAGATAATAAATAATAAAAATCTGAAAGCTTTCAGATTTTATATTATGCCCAAAGGGGCGTTTTCTAACGTTTTGTGGGTTACCTTTATTTATTAAATATTATGTTCTTTACACTTAAAATTCACTTCAACAGTAATATCGCAAAGTAATCTTAAAATGAACGTATATTTAGTATTTCCGATACACAATCTCGCGCGCTGGAGACAATTTTTTTTTCCGCACAGTGTTGCCATTGCTCGCTTTGAAATTCGACGAGTTTGTTAATCAGAAATTCATTCAAGTTTTACAAAATATGAAATAGATAATAAAACAAATTCCAAATTTGGGCTTCCAGATGCTCGTATTCGGATAGAAACGTACGCTATTTAAAATTTGATGGCTGTAGATGCCGTCGTTTTGTCACAGTGCGAGACACATACATATATTTATGCAGATTCTTCATTTTTTAATTCCTTTAAATATAATACAGGACTGTAATATTTAGTCGCTACAGTTTGAAAAGTGAACCGATATTTATAGCGAAATAACGCAAAATGCCAAAACGAAATTAATATCCCTTCTGGGCTAACGCTGTTTGGGTTAGAGATTAAAAAAAAAAAAAAAAAAAAAAAAGTAGTAATAAAAAGAAAAATTTGTAAAATTTGCATGTAGTTAATTGCTCTTTAAATTTATTTATTTTTTTTAATCTTGGAATGTTTTGAAGGGTCTCCATGCGGAATTACCAGTAACATGCAGAGAATATAGTAGTAATTGCAATTTGACTAACTTTCAAAATATGCTTTTCTGAATTGTGTTTAATGAAAGAGCAGGTTCGGGAGGTCGAGTGGCCTCAAAAAGGTCCAACTGCTTCCAGGTAGCGATAAAATTATCATCTTTGCTAATAAAAGTTAGAAACAAGCAAAGATCCCGTTCCAGTCGACTATGAATAAATCCTTTCATTTAGCTTTGTTATCATGAAAGTGCAGTGTTTATCACCGTAACTTAGAGAATAATTTAAAAAATAATTTTTCTCGGATTTCTAAACAACATTTTGCAATAAAAATTTTTTCATACTTTTTAGGTTGTTATATCGTGAAAAAAAAAAAAGTAGATTTCTAAACATCCTATTAATCCTATTTCATGTGCCAGGGTTCAAAGCAAAATTTGACTGTTGTGATAAAATTATGCAGAAACATTCATTTTTCTATTCTTTTTTTTTAATTTATTCAAGTAGTAATATACATAAATTGCTTATTTTTTTAGCTGAGTTCCCTGTTATTTACTTCAATAACGAACATTAGACGCTTTATGGACAATTACATTAAAGAAAACCATCGATACTCTCTACCAAAGCGTTAAAATATATCTGACTAAGAGTGCAGTTCACATGTTCTCCAAAGACTCTGAAGAGTTATTGAAGAGTAAAACGGGAAAGTATAGCAGTGCGAAAAATGTAACTACAAAATAAATATAAAATGGTGTTTAATGCCAAGTAAAGAATTTGTGTTTAAAATTAAACCAGTGGGTAAGGCCGCCAGATGAGCGGACTACTGCCAAGGCAACATTTGTAAATTCCATGTACTGAAAAACTGAAAATAAAATGAATGAATTATTTAATGTACTGTATACAAAGTTGCTAGCTGACACCAAAGCAAAATTTATGAGTCCTGTGTACACCTGAAAAGAATGTGTATAAAAAATTTCAATATGAATAAAATCAGTTCATTCTTTCCAAGCAACAAGCAATTCGTAAATCATTTTCCTTCTGCCAAAACAATAAATAAAAACTTTGAACACTTAAGGTTACTGCGCATGCGTATGAAGTCATGATTTAAATTTGATGTAACTAACAGCTTTTCCTCGATATCAATAAAAGAACTAACATGGCAATAACATAGCCTATCAGTTATCTTAATCTGAAACAAAAAAGTTGCTAACAGCAGCTATTTATTTAAAATGCTGACATTAACGAAAAACTTTTGACGTACAAGGACGTAACATGAAATCGCGTGCTTTCTCCAACGTCAGAACAATACCTTGTATAATAATAATAATATATTTAATGCTTGGCAATACTATTTTTACTTCCTTGTACGAAGTAAAAGGAAGTATTGTAATCGCGAAAAATTTCGGGTATCATATTTCAACAAAACTATCCATTTTGACCGCTATCGAATGCAATTTAATGATGTTTTTGCTTGATATCTGAACATAAGGACAGAATAAATGACATGGTCTCCCCACAAAAATTATAAACTGATTTAAAATGGATTCTGAAGAGATTAAACTGAATTTTGTATATAGGGAGTCTGTGAGTTTGTAGGTGTGTACGTATGTATCTCGCAAAACTCAAAAACGAGTAACCTCAGGACGTTGAAATTTTGTATATAAGGCTGCTATAACATGTAGATGTGCACCTGCTATTTTGGTTGCAGTCGGCCGCGCCAAATGTATATAAATATCTGTTGACTTTGTTTAAAGCTTCAAAACACTTTTCCCTTGACAAGTTCTATTTTAAGCTTTAAATAAAAAAGGATTAACTTTGGTTTTCATTGTTTTTTCAACCTTTACTTTTTCTGTTCCAAATGTATATAATAAAATTTGCAAATTCAAAAAACGAAAATAGGTAGGGGATCATGGTTCTTACAATCCTTAAATAATTCACTCATATATTTCATTTCCCATGTTAGATGGTATATACCCACTCTGTTACTCGGCTCAGTGAGCTCAGTTTTTTATTTCTAATATGTTGGTAAATTGTGCACTTTTTGCTTTAAAAATGATTGAATTATGTTGTTCTTATCTTACGATTAAGGTTTTTATGCCTTTAGTAAATATCTATGCAATATTTGTAGAATTATCAACAATTTAAAAGTTGTTTAAGTGCGGCTAAGCCTAATCATTTTTCTCATGGTAAGCCATATTTGTTTACATTTGAAGCTTAGCATAATAGTGGATTTGTTGCTAATCTAAAGAAACTAAGCTTCGTAGAACAAAGATAACGCCTCCTTTTATTATTGCGAATTAAGTCATGTTTAATACATTCTGGAATTCATTCGAGGAAATAAGTGTTTAAGATTTACTTTGTAATTTTTAATATCGATATTTTGAGTTTTTATGTATTTTTGCCTTGTCGCGAAGAGAGAACTGAATTACTTGAATGAGAAATACTGAATCGTCTGTTTCTGTTTCTTTCTTTCTTTTCTTTTTTTGGTTTGTTGAATTTTTTTTTTATATACATCGTTTTAGATCTGTTATAGTATTTGAATAGAACGTGTGGCAACGATTACATAATTCTTCAATTATCATTTTTTGTGTATTCTGAGTTATAAAGTGAATGAGATGTAACGCTGTTAAGTTAACCTAGCGACAGAGTGTCAAGAAAATATGCGTATAATTTAATAATCCGTACAAGGAAGTCATGTGGTGTACACATCAGATTTTTATTTTATATTTTGTAACACTTCTAAATTTTTTGTTCACAATCTCTGCGACTTAAAAGCGAGTAGTGGCAACACTTTTCGAAATAAAGCAGATTTTATCTCCAGCGTGCAAGACTGCTGCCACCTAAAAAATGTGGGCGAAAATTTGCATTTTCAGAGTTTTTAATTAATATCTCGGATGATTAAAGTCGTACGAACATAATGACCGAAATGGCATCCTACGAATTCTTGGAATCTGAGAGTGTACCTCTCTGGAAATTCAACTCCCCGCCGTTCCGCAGGAGATAATGCCACAAACAAACAAACAGATAGACGCGCGCAGATTTTAATAGAATAGGTTATTGTAGAACTAACTCAAAAGTTAAGAAAAAATCTGAGGGGGGGGAAAAACAAAAAAGAACCAGGATTTACTACAACTGTGAATGGAAAGTGAAAACTTCTAAAGAATATCATCTTACATTCAACGAAGATGGATACTATATCCTTAAAAGTCCTTGTTATGTTTAAATTCGGCAAAAAAAAAAAAAAAAATTACGTTTTTTGAATCCATGAGTGGAACCAAATCATTCCATCCTACTCCCAAAAGGTTTACTTCATTTTTAAAGCAACACACTTGTTGGAGATGTTGCATCACATAAACCAGCTTATTTATTTTGTATCTTATTTCCAAAAATATAACTTAAATGCAAAGCACAAGATGTTCTGCTAATGTGAAGGAGAATGAGTAAATCAACAAATTCGTCTTGAGATTAGGCAGCAGGATCTTCAGACGACAGAGCACGCACCCCTTGTGCAAGAAACTAGTCTTTTCGGTGTGAAGGAGTAATTTTTCACAAAGCGTCGCTGGGGGATGCAGTTATCGGATGCTTGTCACGTGACATATCAGGTGACCATTGGCTTGATTTATAGTTGTCTGGCTTCACTGGAGACTTCTTTGGCCGGCTTCTGCACCCTTGGGCGGGCCGCTTGCTGCAAAAGATAAAAAGGCGATCTGCCGTCAGCCCGATCCCTAACTGAAAACGTCAGTTTTAATTTATCCCGAATCGTGTCCGCTTTGGAAAACTTTGTAATTTTTGTTTTACGGAATATCGAGAGTTGTCTTCATTATCTAGCCGGTGTTAGATTGTAATTACCTCAGTTTTGTGCTCGTGTTATTTCAGTTTTATTGCTCAAAATAAATGTAACAAGCAAAAGAAGACATACGATGGCATCTCTGCTGGATAGATACACGCGTGTGTTTGAGCTTAAAAATTACTTGTTCTGCCAGTGCA
>KK117591.1:173964-187116 GCA_000611955.2 Stegodyphus mimosarum | reverse complement strand
TTTGTTAATCAGAAATTCGTTGAAATGTTACAAAACATAAAATCGATAATAAAGCAAATTTCAAATTCAAAATTAGGGCTTCCAGATGCCCATATTCGCAGTAGGATTACGTCATTCAAAATTCGATGGCTCTAGGTTTTATCACAATGCGAGAAACATGCATACATTTATGCAGATTTTTCATTTTTTAAAATTTAATACAGAGCGATAACATTTAGTGGCAACAATTTGAAAAGTGAAACGGGCATTCAGAGTGAATCGACGCAAAATCGCAAAACGAAAGTAATAGTCCTTCGGGACTAAATCCCTTTGGACTAAAAAACCTTAAAAGTTTCAGATTTTAATGGTCGCCCAAAAGAGTTTGTGAAGGCTTTCTACGCCCTCGCTGAGTTCGCAGTCTACCAGTTTTGCTGTTACACTCACTCCTACGAGCCTATTTTTTGTTGTCATTTTAGCTTTATTATTAAACACCATTTTCTTCGCACTGACGTCATATACAACTCCAGCAAAATTACAAAAATTTTAAAAGCAGCATAGCATTATACGTTTAGAATTCGCGATGCAGCCTCAAGTGTTGGCATACATATTTTTTATCAGTTTTTTCTCAGTTCATCATATCAATGGTCAGTTTTCTAAAAAGAAATGTTTTTTTCTCATACTGTTGCCACTGCTCCCTTCAAAGCTTTAAGTTTGTTAATCAAAATTGCATTAAATCTCGTTAAAATGCAAAATTCAAAATTCGGGTTTCCATCTGCCCATGTTCGGGTACAGGACTACGTTATTCAAAATTTGATGGCTCTAGTTACCGTTGTTTTTTCACAAATTCGTACAGAATCTTCATTATTTATTTTCTTTAAATGTAACGCAAGACGATAATATTTGGTGGCAACAATTTGAAAAGTGATTCAACTAGTTAGTGATTCCATGCAAAATGCCGTTTCTAGGCTAATCACCTTTTTGGGATAAAGTTTCTTTGGGCTAAAAAAAATTGGCCATAGAAGTAGTTACGTGTTTATTTGCAAATTCCAGTTATACTATGTGTATCTTTTTAGAATTTTAAATTACTTTAAAAAATGTAAATTATATTCACAATTTTGAAAAGAGCTAAGTCAGTGCTACTTATGTTAAAAAGAATAAAAGATTAACTTTGTAAGACATATATATTTGTTTAGCAAAATCATAGTTTTATTTCATGTCAGTTTTAAAATGATCCCCAGTATATGTTCTGTTTCCTTTTTGAGTTACTAATATCTGAATTTCTAAAAATGTTTTAAAAAGTAGGTTTCTTCTCTCAAAAAACCATAGAGGGTTGAACAATTCAATTAAAACTTTGAGGGTTTTGGGTTTTACCGGAGATTTAAATGTTATTGGCGTAACTGAGAAGTACATTCCCCTGGCAGTGTAACTGATAAATACAAAAACACTAAGCAAACGCTTTAGCAAAAACACATTTACTTTAGCAGAAACATTTTTCATTCTCTGGAAGCAGAACCTGCGTGAAATAATTTTTTATAATTAAAATGAATAGCGCAACGATTTTATATTTCCTTGTTAATAATTTCTTGTATATATTAAGCTAACATTCTTTGGAACAAGTACATGCCTCAAAATAACAGTTCTGGTAGACTTTAAAGGTATTCAATAGTTTTTTTTTTTTTTTTTTTTTTTTTTTTTGCTATTTTAGAAAAGTAGTAAAGGTAAAAAATAATAATATTAACCTTACACACGCACGCCTTTAGTATCAGCTTTAGACATTTATAACTTATTATGTATATATAAATCCTATGTTTCCTATAATTATTTACAGATTTTAAATAGCGCAACGATTCAAGAAACAAATAGAAATTGTGGCAAAATATGAATAGCAGTTGGTGCGAATTTACTTTAAAAAATTAAATGCATTGTAGAGACATTAGGTTATTTTTGAAACAGGAGATGTGAAAAATAAGCAATCCTCTCACAGTGACTCGAACCTGGACCTCTCGAATACGAGCCGAATGTGAGTATCTTTACACCACGAAGGCATGCTGGAAGGAGGGAGAAAATACCTTACATACTCCTCCTTTTAAAGAGCGAATGGGGATTAGGAGACACATCGCCAAGGTGAAGAATCATCATTCAAAGCCTTTTTTAGTTTGAGGGCCACTGTAAAGTCATTAGTATATTTTGAAGCAGAAGACAGAAAAAATGAGCAATGCCTTCGGCGAGACTCTAACCTGAACCTCTCGAATACGCGCCGATTATGCTACCGTTACACCACGAATGCATGCAGGAGAATGAAAATACCTTATACATTTTCTTTAAGGGGTGTCAGAACCCTCTATACCGACAATGTTAAATTGGCCATTTTCGATGTACCTTATCTCAAAATCTGCTGTAGATATACTCGTGAAATTTTTTGTGTAATTAACGTACACCTATCTGATTACACTGAAATGAGTTTTTGAAAAATTTTGAATTTTAGTTTAATACTGTGAGCTTCGTTTTACAGTAATTGCTCACGTCAGATAGGCTTGATTTCTTTTCTCTATCTCCTCAATCGTAAGAGGCGATCTATTGGCGAGACTCGTTGGCGTAAAATGCGCCAACAGCTTATTTCAGTAAATATTAGAAAATATAATAAATAGGCCATAAAAATTTTAGGTACCTGGGAGCAGTAGTTCCTGAGGAAAGGTGCATCGAGTATAAAAAAATCACGTTTGGAGAAAAACGCGTTTTTATGTAAAATTCCTCATTTATCAAAGCATTCAATGATAAAATAAAACTGGATTTTTTAAAGTTCTAATTTTCATAGAGATTAAAGTATAGTATTTTTAGAAAGCTAAACGTGTAGAGTATTTGAAAATGCAAAAACCCCAAATCAATATTTTTTGAAGATTTTTGGCTTCCAACACCCCTCAGCCATTTTCTCTTCTTGGAAAATGTATGGTAGAGATGATTTTGTTGAAAGAAAGACGAGGTCCCTTACGGGAAAGCCTCTACTTAGGCTTTAGCTTAAGACAGAAAGTAAGAAACTAAACTAATTCTAATTAGCTAAATTTTAGCCGAAGCTGTACAAGATAACTAACCGAAATGAGTCGTAATTAAACCTCATCGGCGAATACTAACAGCCACGTAAGACTACGGCCGCACGTAGTAAGATAGGTTTAAAGCAACGAAGTGGCCCGAAGTCAGAACACGCTCCACTGAGAACTTCTGAGCTCTTCTTCGGAAGTGACTGAACTTCCCATTAAATACTGGTTCTACTACATTTACAGAAAACGCAATACTTAAATCTCATTCTGACAGGGAGTCGTAAATGAAAAACAAAAATTTAAAGAAAAGAGTTTCAAAATTAAAAAATAGCTATTAGAAAATTAAAATAATTCCTACAGATTAAAAAAAAATTAGTTCTTTGTGTCAATTCCCAATACTAAAATTATTATTATAAGAAATTTTACATCTTTAGCGTCTTACGAATCTCCACTTGAAATTAAGGGGTGTTGGAAGCCAAAAATCTTCAAAAAATATTGATTTGGGATTTTTGCATTTTCAAATTCTCTACACTTTTAGCTTTCTAAAAATACTATACTTTAATCTCTACGAAAATTAGAACTTTAAAAAATCTAGTTTTATTTTATCATCTAATTCTTTGATAAATGAGGAATTTTTACATAAAAACGCATTTTTCTCCAAACGTGATTTTTTTATACTCCATGTACCTTTTCTCAGGAACTACTGCTCTCAGGTACCTTACATTTTTATGGCATATTTATTATATTTTCTAATATTTACTGAAATAAGCTTTTTGTGATAAATTAAGATAAAAAATTTCACAAATTTTTTTGCGTGAGAAAGTGCTAAATTTTACTATGCCAAATAAAATAGTCCATAAATTAGTCTAAAATTCAAAATGTTTCAAAAGTTCATTTCAGTATAATGAGATAGATGTACGTTAATTACACAAAAAATTTCAAGAGTGTATCTACAGGAGATTTTGAGGGAAGGTACATCGAAAATGGCCAATTTAACATTGTTGGTATAGGAGGTTCCGACACCCCATAGCAGAAAAAGTTATATTTTTTCCGCCAGATCAGTAATTTATGGCTATAAATCTTGACTTATTAACTGTAGAAAAGTGACAGTATACATTGTAGTGCTGGAGAATCCTCATCCATCACATTTTAGTTCGGGTGCCATTGTAGAGATATTAGGTTATTTTGAAGCAGAAGACGCAAAAATAAGCAATGCCCTGTCTGGGACTCGAACCTGAACATCTCGAATACGCGCCGAGTAGACTAACCGTTACACCACCAAGGCATGCAGAAAGGAGGTAGAAAATACCTTATAGTATAAATTTGCATACCTCTTCATGTAGTAAAAAGGAAAAGCGAAAAATTACGTTTCTTTATATATTTGCAATTATTATTTTACGTTTTAACAGGAGACATACTCTGACTTTATTAATGCCGATACGCAAGCATATGTATTCTTTTATCCAGAATGTTCGAGGGATAGTCGTGTCACGCTCCTAAAACATACACTAATAGAATTTGGTTGCTTGAGGGTATTGGCGTTTGCTCATATAGAAGAAATTTATGAAGTTCTTAATCCAGAAAAGTGTAGTGTTGGAGAGAAAATGAACTTGAAGTATTTTTCAAGCCATCAGTGAGATGTCGCATTTTGAACAAAAAAATGTTTAACTAAAATACTTGGTTACAGAAACATAGGAATACAGGAACATACTCGTGGTATGGCATAACCACTTTATTTATCAGGTTCCGTTCCATGTAACTTCGCTGTTCACTCTAATCAAGACAATTCTTCGGGGTCGAAGTTTTCAAACAATTAATATTTCTAAAACAATGTGATTGTCATTCACATAAAGACAGCAAGGTATAATGTTCTGATGGATGTTAATACTAAAGTGATTAATTAACGAACTTTCTTGTTTTAAGTAGAACTACCTCGTAAGCATTTCCGGTAAATATTTTGAAGTTAGGAAAATATATAAGCGTACATGTACATATTAGTGTAATAGATTTGCATTTTTTGTGCTCAATATTAAGATTTTTGCTCCGTAATATTAAGTTTTGATATAAATGAAAGTTAACTCGATGCGAAAAGTGTTTCATAGGCCTCCTTGTTAATTTGATGCAAAAAGCGCACACATGGTT
Source organism: Stegodyphus mimosarum (assembly GCA_000611955.2). Taxonomy (NCBI): domain Eukaryota; kingdom Metazoa; phylum Arthropoda; class Arachnida; order Araneae; family Eresidae; genus Stegodyphus; species Stegodyphus mimosarum. Next base: position 181,960 of record KK117591.1, on the reverse strand, counting down.
ATTTTCACTTTTCTTTAGTTGCTAATTTAAGCGAAAAACAGATTTTACATTACACCCAATGGCGCGATTTTTAATGTTTTGTGTGCTGTCTTTATTTTGCATTTAAATCATAAAATTCAATTCAACAGCAGTATCACAAAATAATTTAAAAAGAGCGTATATTTAGAATTTCCGATACACAGTCTCGCGGTACTGGAGATAATTTTTTTTCTTTCCGCACAGTGTTGCCATTTATCGCATTAAAAACCCTGAGTTTGTTAGTCGAAAATTCGTTACAGTTCTACAAAATATGAAATAAATAATAAACAAATTCAAAATTTGGGCTTGCAAATGCCCATATTCGAGTGGAGGACTACGTTATTCAAAATTTGATGTCTCTGTGTACCGTTGTTTTCTCACAGTGCGAGACACATACATACATTCATGCAGATTCTTCATTATTTAATTTCTTTAAATATAATGCAGTGCTCTAATATTTGATGGCAACAATTTAAAAAGTATTTCAGACTTTTATAGTGAACCAGCACAAAATACGAAAACGATATTAATAGTCCTTCCGAGCAAATTGGCCGTTTGGGTAAAAACGATTAAATTCATTCAGAATTTTATTAAGTCTTTATATTCTGCAGATATTAAGTTAAAAATTTAAGTTTTAGAACTTCGCCTTGAATGAGTCAGCTGATATTTCCTGGTGTTTATGGAAGAAACGTTCTCTACATTTCTCTCTCACCGTCTCCTGAACCGCATGTATTTAAAGATGCTATAATTATTTTTGTTATTATAACTTTTAAACTTGCTTTAAATCCGAAAATGAGGAAAACAGTTTTAATTTGTAACTAAAATTAAGTGCTATTTTCCCCTTAATTTATCTGAGCTCATACAGAAAACAAATTACGAATTCAAATATTACTTCGTCAATCTCCCGTCCCTATAAGTCAACTGAAATTTCATACTTTGTAGCATTGATGAAAGTACAAACTTATATTTGTCAGATCCAAGTAAATACGTTCTACGTCAATGTGCTTTCTTATCCACATCACCCCCTTCATTTGTCAAGCTTAGATTTCACGCTTTTTAATAGTAATGACAGAATAAAATTATGTTTGTCGGAAGCAAATAAATGTGTATATACATTTTAAGGAAACTAATGACACAACATGCATTCTCATTTTATGTATCATTTCTAATCCATCTTTCGAATGCAAAGTAAGATTTAGTGCTTTTTGTAGTGATATTCGTTAAAAAAATTAAAGTTTTCAAATTTTATATTATGCTCTAAGCGGCGTTTTTTTAACGTTTTGTGTGTTAACTTTATTTATTAAATATCACATTCTTCGCACTTAAACTATAAAATTCAGTTCAACAGCAATATCGCAAAATATTTAAAAGAGCATATCTTTAGAATTTCCGATACACAGTCTGGCACGCTGGAGAGAATTTTTTTTTGTATGATGTTGCCATTCATCGCTTTGAAATCGCTGAATTTGTAATCAAAAATTCTTTAATGTCTTGACAAAACATGGAACAGATAATAAAGCAAATTCCAAATTCCAAATTTGGGCTTCCAGTACCGTTGTTTTATCACACATTGATGCAGATTCTTCATTATTTAATTTCTCTAAATATAGTACAGGGTTCTAATATTTGTTGGCAACAATTTAAGAAGTGATTCCCCGTTTATAGCAAATCAGCACGAAATAACAAAAAGAAATTAATAACCTTTCTGGACAAATGGTTCCTTTGGGCTACTAATAATAATAATAAATGTATTATGTGTTCATGTATGCTAAAGAATCTGGAAGCTCAAAATGCATCGATCAAATACATGATTTACCTTCTCCTCTCCCCCAATACAAAGTATTTAGTCTTTATTATTCTTACATTCAAAATCGGAAAAGTATTCGGAGAAGGCCAAAACTGTGTTGTTGACGACCCTTAATCCATCCTATAGCAGCTGTTTTTATTGAGACATCAGTCTTTAAAACATCTCATCCACATAACAATGACAGGGATTCCCAGTTCTTGCCAACAAGTCAACCAAACAAAAGGAGTCGGGAGAGATGACTTTTTTGACTTACATTTCTTTTATGCCTAGTAGCTCCCTCCCCCAACGACTAAAACGAAGAAATCCTCAGCAAAAATATTTTCGCTGAACGTCTCCAGCATTTTCGTAGGATGTTGAAGTGGCCAGAGAATCCTTTGCGCTCTCTGGCACACACGGCCAACTGCGATTGCGCCCCTAGCGGAATTCTACAAAGTGAATTGAAATCCTGACAACATGAGCTCAGTTCCGAGTCAAAACTAACAAAAGCGCAAACACCAGATCCTGGAGGGAGGCAGAACGTTTAACCAAACCCCCCTTGGAACTTAAAAAAGAAAAGAAAAGGGGGACCGGTATTTATTTATTTGTTACATTTGCCGTCAGGGAAGAACATCAGTCCCAAATGGCTAGAGTAAGTACTTCTCGAAATTTGCCTGACATATTGACAAGCGAACTTTTGTTAACGTCTTGCGGTTTGCGGGAAGGGTGTTTAGCAGAGGACCTCCCTTGTACTTAGTATGAACTGTGAAGGATGGGTAATAATAACAGTGTGAGGGAAATCGTCCGTGAGCAAATTGTGGCGCGAGCAGATTATGATGGCCTCCAGAGTTACTTAGAGGGAACCTTCCGAATTCGAAGGAACGTTTTTGTCCAAATCCCAAATCCTTGAATTATTTTTTATGCTTGACAAGAAGGATGTGAGTGAAGTAAACAGAGGGTTTTTTCCTGCTTTCTCTCGACACTTCTACAACGTAATTGCTACTGTGGTAAGTGGTTGATTTGGGGCATTAAGTATTGTTTGGGATAAAAGCGCAATTATCTTCTCATTTTGTTTTAGTTTTGAAATAGAGTCGTTGAACTTGGGCAGGATAAGCTAGAGAAAGATTTCTCTCTTGAAGCTGCACAGTTCAACTAAACGGAAGTCTGGGAAAGGTTGTTAGAAGTTTGACATATTGTTTCGTACAAGTTTCCTGACTGATGTCATCCACCTATTCAGGAGATGAGTTTCTTCTCCGTATTTTACATTTAACATTTTCCCATTTCTTTCTTTTCTTTTAATATAAAATAAAGGCTTGTGAACTTTTAACTTTGCCCTGGCTACACATAAAAACCAAAAGTTGATTCCGAATTTTTTTTATTTATCTTATTTTTTTATTTAATTTACATTAAGTATTTGACTTCTGACTGTAAAAATCAGTTTAACATAAATAATTAAATTGACTAATAATTAATATAAAATATGTTCATTTACATAGTAATTCTAAAGCAGATCGTGTGCATGATGAGCCAACGCGAACTGTTTGCGCAGACGATATTTGCGGTGGCTGGAAACTTTCGTTAAAACCCGATATTTACTCACCCTTTACTGAGCAACCGACTTTTGGGAACAAGTGCTTTCTAACATTTTAGTAGTTAACATTGAATTGTAATTTATAAACATTACAACTGTCTTTGCTTCGAAGAATAAAGTATGATATTTTGCACCGTACGTGAAAGTAGAAACCGGATTGTGTTAATATACTTAGAACTTTAGCATCAAAGAACACCAACATTGCATTATACGTTCTTAACCACAGAAATACTCCCAATATAATTTTAATGAATATAGACTTTTAAAGTAAATTGATCTAAAATCAATCTGTTTTTTCATCTATGTGTTGTCAAAAATCTGTTGTGTCAACTATTACATAATACCTCAAGTGTATTAATAAAAATGGGCATGGTACCATCTTTTTAAGACTATAACGTTAAAAGTATGGAGAAAAATAAGAAGCAAAGACTATGTAACCATGCTTTATAAATTATGTTGTAAGGATAGAAGAATTTTAAGCTTCTGATACCAATAAATCATGATTACAAAAAGTTATAACAGAGTATTCAAATAAACAAACTGTAAACATCAAATAGAAGAGAAAGACTGTAATGTAAAAATTAGTATTGGGGAAAGCAAATTGAGTAAGCGTAAATTTTTAATAAATTATATATTGCGATATTGTATATATATTGCTATATATATTATTGCATCGTACTGGTTCGTAATAGATTGAATGCACACAGGTCGTTGATAGGTTACTAAAATTTATTTTTATCCAATGAAACATTTCTGGAATTTTCCACAGAAATACTCTTACAAGTATTCACAGTATCACAAAGTACAATCAAGAGTTTTACTTCAAACTACTAAGAATGTTAAACACACCGCAGTGTAAAGGGCATGTTGAGCAGATGCTCTCTCTCAGCTTAATATAGTTTTCAACCGGCCATAGAGATATTTCTAGTACTTTCTGCTTCTCGAAATTACTGGGAAGTAATATGAAGGTTGAATTACGGTTACAGCTAATATAATGATCAATTACATTTACTCAATTACAATACCCATTATGGTGATACACGGACCGGACCTAAATGTCGCCAAATGGTTACCATGTTTGGCGACGTCTTGCCAATTTTGAGGACAAAATATGTCCTCAAAACTGTTGTCAGTTTGGCGGTATCTTGCTAAGTTACTGAGATACCCATTTACTCAATATTAAATGGATTTGCCCTTGCATTCTTATTTTTCTGGCATAGCTTCTCTCTCTAGATTTTTCGCGTTACATTACACAGAAAAATACAATTTAACATGTTAATTGCATTAAAATCATCTAGCTATGTGCAAAATTCGTAACAATATATTGTTTTCGAAAACCTTAGATCCGGTCAACCTTCTTAGAAGGGAGGGGGAAAAATGTATTGCTTATATTGTAAGTTTATACAAATCTTGGCCAAACTAAAATTACTTTTTTCGACTAATATTTAATTGTAAATATTCTAGAACATAAAGGATGTAAAGTAACTAAGCTAATTTCTTTCATAGGCGACATTTCTTACAAATATTTTTATGAAAATATAACGAGAAATTAGACATTTTTAATTATTTTACTATGAACATGGATTTCGATTGCTAGGTCAGCTTTATATTTACAATTGGATAAATATGATTATTCAGAGTAGTTTCGTAGATAACGTTTTCAAAGGGCTATTTATACCCAAATTTAGTATACAACTTTATCTGTTGTATACTGTAATTATATACAAATAGTGCTTTGCAGAAATTTATAAGATATACAGGAAAAGGTACCTTGCGTAATTAGTAAGATACCTCCGTTGATTAATTTTAAACCGAAGACAAATTCAGTGGCCCTTAAATTACATTAAATATTTCTGTTATTTGATAGCAAATGACTTGGTGAACCAACCCTAAAAGGAAGTTAATGAAACTGCCGGAGCAAGTAAATTATGGGTAGATTTCTTACATTAATTCTTGGCGTTGTGTCTTCAAACCCAAAGTGCCTTTTGACAGTAGAGATTAACTTTAATGCGCAGCTAAAATAACTCAGTTATCATTTACAGTTCTTAAAATAAATTCTGAGGTATAATTTAATGATCTGTTAATATTGTTTTCAGTTTTAATGACTGCGAATTACATACATGTCTAAGGAAGTAATTTCAGTATTTCTTTTGACTGATAGCTATCTGCGTGATATTATTTTTATCTTTAACAGTCTTTGATTTTGAGATCAAAGAAAATTTATAAGAGCTTTATCGGTTCACAGTGTTGCTTGTGTACAAATATAACTTACGATTGCCTTTATTGATATACCTCTAATGTAATGTAATCGTACTTCTATACACATAGCTTTTTACAAATTCTAATACCTATAGAAAATTTATTGAAGTTTTCATTGCAGTATAATGAGAATACTTGCTTATAAATATAATCCACAATTTCTTTATTGACAAATCGATAAATATGTTGCATTCTTTATTTGTATGCAAGCAGTCTTTTGTAGAAATAGTGTCTATCTGAATCCATTGTTAGATCTATAGAAAGTTTACATAAACTTTATTGGTTTACAATGATAGTGTTCGCATGCAAATATAGTCAAGGTCATATTTATAGGTAGATCTCTATTGTGTTGCATAATGTACTTAAGAAGCACATTTATGAAGTATTATAATTCTGTTTCTTTTCCTAATTTAGATGCATGGATATGGAGATCCCGGTCCTGATCACCACGTGATGCCGCCTGGTGTCCATGGTCCACCTCACCAATTACCTCCTTACCTCACGGACGATCACTCTCTTCACCAGCCGCCGAGTAATTTGTCCTCGCATATCCCAGGGACGCCCTCGGAACTTTCGAGCCCTACTAGCGAATGATGTTCGCCGACCCCCGGTCGAGATCCCCGACCGAGGAGGGGTCGTCCACCTCGGGACAGAACGTCCGACTCTCGCGGTTCATCGTCGCTCGGATGAAAGCTCCGCATCTCGGAGTTTGATCGCACACTTCATAGGATGATGGCACGGATTCTCGAAGACCATCAGTTTACGCATTTGGTAGTGAGACCGGAAATGACGAACTTGAAGGCTATGACGTCATAGCCTGAAAAAGAGTGAAGTGATTACCGGTGGATCTTAGGTTTTAAAAGCGTTGTGGAAAACGCTTCAATATCTCCCGCGCAGAAACGATAGAAAAGAGATAACGTTATATATTGTTAATCGTTTTATTTATAGTTGACTTTAAAGCATAAAATATATTGCTTATTTGTTTTAAACAATACTTTTAAGATACGAAAGTTGTTTTAACATAGTATCGTTTTAAACAAAGAGCTTGCATTCTCCCTCCCCTCTTGAATATAACATCAGTGACAGAATTTAAAATGCATACCTTTAAAACATTTTAGTTTATTTAGTTTTATATAAATGATATATATATGAAAAGCCTTCTTTAAATTTCGCAGAAGATCTAAATCTAAGCTGCTGAATCTTACGAGGGCTTTTAAATCTGTGACCAAGACCTGCTGACGAAAATATTTTAATAGTGCTTTCTTATACTAAGAGCGTCCGAGAAGATGTCAGTTGGTCTATTAGCCTACCAATAAGCTAAAGATTGCACCAATCGGAATCTGCGAAGATACCTTCAAAAAGATACATGACAGTTGAAATATCTAAAACAGTTAAACAGGTCCAGATAAATTCTGCTTAAGATTTACCTTTTGACTGACCTTTTATCTTTATCAATTTATGTAATTATTTGCATAGCAATACTAATAAATTAAAGTCGAAATAGTGATAATATATCATTTATTATATATTATTTTTACACTGCCTGAAAAGATTTAAATTGAAATTTAAATACAACCCAGGCTAGATCTAGGGTTATAATTTAATTAAAAATGTGATAAGATAGATATGCAAAAATTTGCAAAGCACTTTCATCACCCTTTTTATTTTTCTGTTAGTCATTTTTCAGGAGGAAGGAGCCGTGTACGAGGCTTTATTTTAAAATTTTATTCTTACTGGTTTTACATGAATAACAACACAACATTTTTGGCAAATGTGTTTATTAAAAAAATTCTGTTATCTTCCCGAAAAAATATGTTTCCCATTTCTTACTACTTCTTCCTTAAACTTAAGGAACTAAATGTTTCACACCACTGTTGTTTTAAAAATACAAAATGCAACCCTCGTATAATTTTAATTTCTTTCTGGCCTGGTTAAATTATTCAAATAACATGGTTATAGGTATATGCATATATAAATAAATTTTAAAATGTATTTAGTCTTGAAAGTCGCTTTTGTTTAAAATGCCCCTTTTACTAAATATTATATTTTATAACTTTTAAATTTCGTTTAGAAGATTCTTCGGAAATCACTGTCACTCAACTCTCTTGTGCACATTTAATGTCAGCAAGTGAGTGCATCATCAAACTGACCGCCCGAAGTTTGTCACAGTCACAGTTACATTACTTCTTGTGGTGAATCATACGAACAATCATTATATAGAAATAATATGCGTTCTATGAGTGGCTCATGATCAAGAGTGATACGATAAGGAATGATGGAAATAACATATATGAAAATGCAGTCAAATGTTTCCTCATGTTTAAATTAACAATTTAATTAATTAA
>KK117591.1:148466-171813 GCA_000611955.2 Stegodyphus mimosarum | reverse complement strand
AACCTAATGTCTCTACACTGGCGCCCGAACTAAAAGGGTTGTGGATGATGACTCTCCACACCCAGGATTTGGCGACTAGGTCCCCTAAAACCCTAGTCGCCCTTTAAAAAGGGGAGTATATAAGGTATATCTCCCACATTAGCAGCGTGCCTTCGTGGTGTAATGGTCAGCACACTGAGCCGGTATTTCAGAGGTCCGTGGTTCGATTCCCGGCGAAGGAATTGCATATTTTTCATGTCTCCTGCTACTAAATAACCTAATGTCTCTACAAAGTAAAAAAAAAAAAAACTTTATTTCGAAACGTGTTGTTACTGCTCGCTTTCAAATCGTAGAGTTTGTTAGTAAAACATTTGTAAGTTTTACAAAATCTGTATATGTAAGGAAGAATGTTTGTTCGCGTTATTGATTTCTGATCAATTAATGATAAATGTTTTGCCATATTTAATCCAGTAAAATTGAATATAGGTGACATATTGGATGGACCTTGAGCTTTTACGACCATTTGATTAGAAAGACGAAAATCATTGAAAATTACATGCCACTGTTGCTGATATAATGAGAGAGAATTAGCTTATTTTTCTATCGACATTTTTTATGTAGGTTCTATATCGTGTCAGATTGAAAAATGTATGACTGTGAATCGTATTTTTTTCATTGTTATTAGAGAAGGATTACAGCGGTATCGTTCTCTCTGTGGATAGATGCTTACTCTCAGTCTAACTTAACTGGCATCTGCACTTTCGCTAGTTTAAGAATAAAGTTGATCATTGTGTTATTGTAGTCTTTTTTTTAATATATTGAACTATACCGGAAGTTTATGGCTCATACTAATGGAAAAATTAGAAACAAGAAATTATGTTTTATTGGCACTGTTACCGCATTATGACAGGCGCTACAAATTTCTAAAACGGCACTCTTAATATTTCGGTGCTACATCATTGATCAAAATGCAAAATGAAGAGATTAGTTTCATAGGAATAGCTTATATTTACATAAGTTTTAAAAGAGAACATATTTTTTTTTATTTCCAATGGCTGGGCAAAAAGCTACAAAGAACTAAAATCTAACAAACAGAAGTTACAAACAACAGAACTAAGAACGAAAAGACCGAAGTCATTGCCTAAAGTGCGTTCTAGTATCGCAGTATCTCGCCTTTCCTCTATCCTCCTTCTGCAAGACCAAGAAGAGTCCCGCATCGGAGCAAGTGTTCCCTGTCCATTTCTTCTCCAGAACCATAAAGTGGGCTAATGGAATCGGTTGAAATGCCTATGCAGCACAGATGCGCGGCAAGGGAATCATGTACTGTGCACAGTCGAAAAGCCGCAACTGCGTTTCGTCTTGGACTGACGGGAATAAGAGATATATGGAGCATATCTTTATGCTTTAAATTGTAGATTGCTGGAAAATGCTAAATAACACCTCTATATTACACTACTGGCGATCACGTTGTAGAACTTTCGTAGAACTTTGCAGATCATCAAATTTCTTCTTAGATATTGCAAGAGGTTTGCTGAAAGCCTTTTACACTATTGCTTCGTGGAAAGGACAGCAAACTTTTCCTCAGTCTGGAAGCTTTCCCAATGACAGTTTTACGAGTGACAAGTGACGGAGGACGTGACCACTACCCCTTTACTAACAAGTTAATTAGTATAGGGTCACGCCCCCCTTATCAAGAGGAAACCATGGGGGCCTCACGTGCGGCTCGGCTTACAGGGTAATACAAGGAGCTATTTAACATAACTTTAAATTTCCTATTTACAAGCTGACCACTGTACACATGTGCCTTCGCGTTTATTTTACCTTAGACTTGGCACAGGTCTGTACCAAGAGTCATTAGATGGTCCATTATTTGGACTGTTTTTCGAACAGTGTGCTTATTATTGATAATAAACTTACAGAAGGCTTGGGTATTTGTTTCCGGTATTGGAAGGTGCCATTGTGCTCTTAAAGGGCAGGCCGATACATAATGTTCTGGTGTACCAGTCTCACCACAGATGCATTGATCCGAATCAGCTGTTCCATGCTTTCCAAAATATGCAGGAAAGGGTCCATGACCCGTAATAAATCGCACTAACTGTGCATTTGCAGTGAGATAGTCCTGGTTTACTTTAGGCAAGTGGTAGTGGGCGCGGCGCCCAGTATCTCCCATGTCTCTGCCACTTGGCATTAACTGCCTGTATAAGTCTCCTTTTAAGCCAAGATATGGGTCTTGACACTTGGATCTCTTCTGCCTCAATATTTTGGGCCGCTTCCTTGGCAAGCTGGTCAGCAAGTTCGTTGCCAGCATTGCCGACGTGGGCTTTTACCCAGGCTAGCTTTATCCTTAGGTGGCTATGGTCTTTTAGAAAGCGCTGGATTTTTGCGACCAAGGGGGAACTATGCATAGGGTTTAAAATTGCATGTAATGACGAAAGACTGTCTGTAAAGATGGTGACATCCCTCTGGCCTTGTCTAATTATCTCTTGAATGGCTCGTGCTATTGCCATAGCCTCACTTTGGAACACACTATTTTCTGGAGATAGGTGGCCTTTCCATTTGCCGACTTGTTCCCGATTTTTAATTGACACATACGCACAGCCAGTGCTGTTATCAATACGTGATAATGAGACGTCAATACGTGTATAATGAGACGTGGTATCTTCTGCAGCATTAATGTTTTGCTTTATTTTGACATTAACTCCCTCTCCATGATGTGCAGGGTGGTCTTGGAGTCTGACAAGTTTAATCTCAAAGTCCTTGGGATCATGCGTTTCATTTTGAAACGTTGCCAGTCTGCCGAGTTGTGCTACCAATTGATATGTGGCCTCGCGTTCCACTGTGAGATGCAGAGGCGGTAATCCAGCGAGTACATTTAGTGCATTGGTAGGGGACGTGCAGAACGCTTTTGTGATGTTTAAGAGAAAAGGCCTTTGCATGCTGGCTAGGTGATGACAGTTTTACAGAAGGCAATCAAGTGATTGTTTTTCTGCTTTCAATACAGAAATGTCGTTGAAGAATATAAGGTATTTTCTCCCTCCTTCCAGCAGGCCTTCGTGATGTAACGGTAGCAAACTCAACGTGTATTCGAGAGATCCAGGGTCCGGTAGGGCATTGCACATTTTTCACGTCCTCTGTTTAAAAAAAATTAAACCTAATAACTCTACAAGTATATAGTGTAATTGTTAGTAATTACAATAAAATTTTGACATGTTTCATCTGTGAGATCTTTTACATTAGCAGAATCGATTAAGTCCTATTTCCAAACGTTTAAAAATGCTGCCTTAGTTTTTGACGTTTCAGTTAAAGAGGCATACTGAGTTGGAAGAGAGGTGAGACCTGATAGGCCTGATTTCAGCGATCTTTTCACAATTTTCAGTTAAAGAGTGTGGATAATATCCTCCATTTTGCGTGTGTCAGACAACAATAAATTTATGGGTTACGCTTTTAATCTGTAAGTGTGCAACAGTGTACAAATAACAGGCAAACTGAGCAGTGTCAACAATGAAGTCAATGTACGCAAAAAAACCGAAGAATGCAACAGAGACACTACAATATCATTTGAATGTGCGATGTTGAGCTGAAATATGTGCCTATTCTGCTATCGCAAAGAATAGGATTTTACAATGCTCGGAGCTTCATAACTCTAAACTCGTGTTTTTTAAGTTGCACCAGTATTGCAGCCTATGAACGATGTATTATTGCCCTTAATAACGCTTGCAGAACAAAGATGCATTTGTACGCGAATTTTTACCTTTTTAATAAATATTTTCTGGATTTCTTTGGGGATTTCTGAAAGCCAATAAGTGAAGCTCATATCTTGAAAATTTATTTTAAAATAAATAATTGAAATTAAAAAATAATAATGAACTAAGTATCTCATGGCATGGCTTAAGTAATCGATATTATACTTTACGAAATTTTACTACTAAAAATCAGTTGCAAGTTTTAGTTCATATGTAATTAATTTTAACAACATGTATATTTACAACTAGCGGGCTGCGATCAAAGCAAAACTTATATGTTCTACGTACAGCTGAAAAGAAAATCTATAGAAACATTTTAATGTAAATGAAATGAGTTCATTCTTTCCAAGCAACATCCATTTCGTAGATGAGTTATTGTTGCCAACTCAGGAAACAAAAACATTTGATACTTCAGTTTGATACGCTGTGGGGTTTCACCTATTTATTTCACAGTTAAATCTTTGAAACTCCTAACACTGGTAAGCGAATAATAGATTAAGTGTTTGAATAGTGACATAAGACTCAAGAAGGGTTAACCATCCTTTACTTCTCAAAGTAAATATGACACAATCATCTCCTAACTCGAAGCGTAGAGCAAAGCCTCCACTTGGGCTTGAACTCAAATTAATATAAAATTAAACTTAACTAAAGCTAATTGAAAGATATAGCCGAACTATCAAGATTCTACCTAGTTGGCTTTTAAATCTCAATTAAGTTGGCGAAGCCAATCAAGGGCCTAAAGGACGGCCGAGCGTAGCAATAGCTTAGAGAGAGACGTAGCCAAAGGCAAACACGCGTTAGTCAGGAACTCGGGATCTTTAACGAAGTCAGTGAAACTTCGACTTAAATACTGCTCTTACTCATTTGCATTAACCGTGTATCTGAAAATACATTCTGGTAGGAAATTGTGAGCTGAAGCTAGAAGGGATAGGAAAGATGAATAAACTTAAAATAACTGTTATAAAATTAGGATAAACCTTACAACGTATGATGTCATGATTTAAATTTAGTGTAATGTAGCAACTTTTTCTCAATATGAGTCAGTATGAATAAAAAAATGAATATGGGAATAATATATCAGGTCAATTATACTAACCCGAAAGAAAAAATCCAACTATTTATTCAAAATGCTGACATTAACGAAAAATTTTCGGACTCGCATGCAATCGCATGGTTTCTTTAACGTCAGAATATAACCTTATATAATAATAACATATTTAATGTTTGGCAATGCTATTTTTATTTCCTACTTTGTAAAACTTATAAATTTTTTGTTAACAAACTCTATGATTTGAAAGCCAGCAGTGGCAACACTTTTCAAAATAAAGCAGATTTTTATAGTTTTTAATTATTAATACATCGGCTGATTAAAGTCATATAAAGATGAAAATGGTTGAAATGGCTTCCAACGAATTTTTGGAATCTGAAGGTAGCTCTCTCGAAACTGAACTCTCAGCCGTTCCGGAGGAGATAATGCCACAAATAAACAGACACGCATATATTTTAATAGTATAGATATTTTATCTCGGGAAAGGTAATATGATGTAGGTGGAGACAGATGATTCATCATTCAGATTTCATTAACATAAGTATCTGTAAATGCAATACAGCATTCAAAATGTATTTTTGCTCTTTCATGATTTTAGCAAGCTTTCTTCTACTTTACTTTATTTCAAAAATCCAATATTTAACACACACAGTTCACAAAACATATGGTGTCCCAAGTATATTAACAGCAAGCATGAAAACTTTTTATGTACCACAGGCATTAAGATTACAAATATCCAGAACTGCCATTGGCAACACCACAGGTAGCAAAGGCCTAGTCTGCAGTGGTGTGGAACAGATCGATAAACATGGTGGATATGATTTCCATAGGAAAGGAAGAGTGAATACTTTCAATCGCATGCTTTGTGTTGTCCTGTGTTTTTTCCTTAGGACGGTGTGAAAGTCGTAAAATCAAATTATAGTCTTCACAGTTCTTACGCTCCTTATTCTCTTTCTACTGCGTGGTCTTTCCTTCACATCACATCACATATAATTCTTTTCTACTTCAAAGTTGTATATTTTTACGGTTGTTTACAATGTTATTGTATCTTCTGTTCTCCATTCTCTTTATAACTTACTTAGAATCTCAGTTTCCCAACAACACTTTAAAATTCCCTTACATTGCTCGAATATAATGTGGGGATCTCTGCCATTTCCTGTACAATAATGTTTGCCATCTATAGAGTTAAAAACTGGAGCATGCCTGCATGCGTTAGTGCACACTACACGAAGGCGCACAGCTTCAAATTAGAAAACATCCAGGCAAGTCATCTTTAAAGTTTTTTTGTTATTATCAACGTTTAAAAATTTCAAACTTGATTTGGAGGCAATCTGTATGTATCAGTCAGTTTACTATTGATTTGGTTTATGGGCAAAACACAGAGCTACCTAGCCAAATAAGTTTTTAGCCATAAGATCATATTGAGGCCAACGGGTATGCTATCAGCCAACGTATGATCGTATGCTTCCTATACATATCACAGAAGTATTAAAGGCGTATAAACTAAATCAGCTTACTATCAGAATTGTTTCACCGATAATAAAGTGTTATTTAAGAAATTACGTTTCGAAGAACCAAAATTATTTGTACTAATAAGCGGACTTCGGATTTGTCAAATACTAACCGCCCAAGATTATTCTTTCTAATTTTTCTTAATGCGAGCAGGTCTTTTGTTTAAACTATTAAAAGCTTTATTTCTCCAGTGCACAATGCATTAATCAGTACCAACTTCAATAAAATATGCAGGTTTTAATACGTGATTTTCACTGTCTACATATCTACCGTACACACTTGTGTAACGTCCACACTTTACATCCCAAAATTTCAACACATATTTTCAGGTTATTTCATAGATCAGTTCAATAACTTCGAATGAAAGTCCATTATAGGCCATGTCTTGAAGAACAAAACGTGGCGTCCAACTGGTATAATGGTTATCGAAGCTGGTTGTCTTACCACAAGGCCAGGATTCGAATCCTGGAGAAGTCATGGATGTTTGTAAATGTATAGTGTCCGTTCGGCATAGAGTACTCTAATTATGCGGCGAGCCGAAATTCCTCTCGAGAGGTTGATGGTAGGGGAAGACAGGTAGGAGTCCCTCGAACCATCCCTCCTGGTCCTTTTAAATTGGAACTGAGTAAAGTCTCACTGTCATCTGTACGGTGCTCAAGGCTGTTGCCAACGACGGGCGTCATCCTGCTCTCCTGGCCACGAGGAATTTCGTGCGCTTGAGCTTACTATAGGTCAGACAAGTGAGCATGAGTTAAACACAGCAACAAAAGGAAAAAACATATAAAAAAAGTGCGATGTGGTCAGCACGTGACCTCCCGCTATTTTCACTTTTCAAATGGCAACAAGCTTTGACGGACTAAATTTATTATTAGCATTCTTTTACATATTTCTAAAAAATTGAGTACATAATTGGCAACCACCAATTTACAAGTTAGCCAGAATGCATTCAAATTTTATCATCAATGGGAAAATGTATATTGCTTCTGACATAAATTTTACGAAGATTCGTCCTTTAAAGTCATATGCGTTAAATGTACAATCAAGGCAAGAAGAAAGTGAAATAAATAGTCTCTAGAAATAAATAAAATTCTTCAAATTTTACCAAGAAATTAGGATTATGGATACAATGCAGGGGAAAATTAAGAGACCTATGTGTAAGAGATCTGCATATGTTATTTATTGATATAGAGAAATTCCTGCTATTAATCTTAATTAACAAGGAATATTAAGTGCGTGTTAAACTGAATTGCGTGTCAGTTTAATTATTAAGATAAACATTTTGACAAAACTGTATGCCAAACTCTTTTTACAGTGATTCTACTTTTCACGAATTAATTGAGAATTCCAAATAAATTGCCACTTTCGGTTTATTATAATAGTCTAAATCTAATATACTGTTGTTCTCAATCATATGGGAGTTTCAGAAGAAATTTGAGAAGCTTCGGATTATATCAGAATATTTTTTTAATGAAAATCTATTCAAAGCTTTAAGTTAAAGTGTCACTTCCGTTTTATCAGTTTTAACCAAAATCTAATATTTTGTTCTTATTGTACAAAAGTTGAGTTATGAAAAATTTTTACAAAACATTTTTACAATTTAATTTTGTAAATACTATAAAAAATTGAATTAAAAACTAAAAATATTCTAACATAGATTTTTATTAAAAATCATTATGGCTGCAAATAAAGTTCAACTGTAGGCTGTCCATTAAAACAGGTATGTTCTTCAAGTAAATTATCTATTTCAGTGGTCCATTCAAAACTGTTGCGAGCTTCAAATAAAGAGCTTCATCTGGCTGTCCATTAAAAATTATTAGGGGCATCAAGTAAAGTACCACTCTTAATTGTTCAGCTTTACCCAAAACTTAATCAACTCTTTAAATGAACACAAAAAGCTTAAAGGCTGAAAAAAGAAATTTTTTGAAGTTTGAGTTCTGAGTTATCTTGCACGAAAAACGTCACACACGTACACACAAACAGACAGATGCCACTGTAAAAATTGGAAAAACGTATTGTGGGGACCCTAATTTGTGCTTATTCACTGAAAACTCACTATCGAATTTTCTGTTTGAAAACATTTTCTATGTAAGTTTGCAGGAGGTCAAAAGAATGTTTTAGAAATTTAAAGTTTTATACAGCTGAACTAAAACAGTTCTTACGTATGTTATATTATTGTTTACGTCATCTTAAGAACAACATGCCCACTCTGTTTATCATATTGTTGCTTTCGTGCGGATTTGTAGATTTGGAGTGTTTAACGACAACATCTGATGAAGAATGCAAACACAATTTATTAGCCAGTATTACTCAGGGCAGCTCCAAAAACATGTTTACAGTCGTCGAAAAACTACGACAAACACGCTAAAATAATCAGCAACACAACCTTCAGGCTATAACGGTGAAAACAGCTTCGCGGCAAGGCACCAGAGTAGAGCTCCAAGCTCGGTTCGGTCTTTCTCGGAACTCAACGTACTCTCGAGACTCTCTACGCGACAACACGTGATGCACTCGATAGCGTCAACGATCCACACTTTCGATGCACCAACTTGCGATACACTCGATAACCAACTCGACATTAGACTGCTTTTTAGAGTACACGCAAGGTTTAGATAGCTTTTGGCTTGCCTTCCGACCAAATCAGTACGAATTCTTTCTAGAATGTTATGGCATATCGCCAGTTTTGTTGCCACATGTCTCCAAATGGGGATTTCGCGCCAAATGTGGCAACCCTGCCCTTCCTTGCCATTTTCTGGCAACCTCAAAACCGCTTTGCGGAGAAGCTATCTTACCGCGGCTGGACATTTCGTAACAATATGTTTAACAGTAGCTGTTGTTTTCCAGTCACTCACCTTCCTACGAAGTATCAGTTTTTCTTTTCCATTATATTACTGTCCTACTGAAAATTATCTTCTGTTCTATCTGTTGCATTTGAGATGTCCATTACTTTAAAACTTTCCAGCTTTGGTGCAATTCATCACTTTGATAATATCAGCGAATTTAACCAAATCCACAACAAGATTCTATTCCATCCATTCTTCTTCCTGTACTTGCACGGAAACTCACTGCCTGTAGTAATTTTTCCTTCACAAAGTAAGTGCGAAAATACGCGGTTCAACATGTTTTCTTTCTATTCTTCACAGTAAAAACCAATGTATACACAAGTGTACACAGTATATCTGGTAATGCGTAAAAATATAACATAAAGATGATAGTCTGTAAATTACGCAGTTGAGCATATTTTCGCTTTTATTTTGCACTGCGAAATCAACTTACACACAAACGTATGCGGTATATATCTCGTGAAGTATAAAAATGTAATATAACGTTTTCGTGTAGTAAGATATAGAAATATCTCAGGGTAGATATTACTATGTGATATTACTCACGCTTTAATATGCTGCGATACACGCGATGGTGTATTAATTTTACGATATATAGAAACATTTAAAAATAATATACTTATGATGAATTTAGTTATCAGACAACAACTAGAATGAAATATTTGTATTATAGGCAAGTTGCATGCCTAAAATACACATTTTAAGTGCATTTTAGAAATAGTTATAATTTATGCAAATATATAGCTTTCAAAGGTACAAAATCATTAATAAAACGCTTTACTTAAATTACAAAACTGGTCTGACAACTAAAGGAAAAATACTTTAAAATAATGTCGTCTCGGATCACGAACGCCTCATTTGACGAACAATTCAGTTCTTGAACAAGTTATCTGAGCAAAATGTCCCGATGACAAACCGAGTCTCGAGTTACGAACTATTAGGTCATTAAATGTAATTTACAGAGGTGTTTTGAGGTAACCTCTGCTGTAGAATTAACATTTATAAAAGTTTTAAAACATTATTTTAATATTTCCAGTTGCCCGGAAACAAGTTATTTGCAGATCTATATATTAGGCTTGTCTTCAGAGGAACTGGAAGTAAGAAAAGGTGGTCCTAATCCTCCGACCAACAAAATGATAGATAGTAAAAAATCACTTGGTGCAAGTTTTGATGAAATGGAGGCCGGGTGGGTCTCAAACGGAGTCGAACGGAGATGAAAGATAAAAAAAGGTAAGAAAAAGTAGAAAAAAAGTCCTAGTAGAGACAGTTTACCTGACGTTCTCATGGGTAGGGATTCTTCATTCAAATTATAACATTTCTTCCCTTTCTATTCCTGATCGCATTCGACTTATACTAGCCCTAACATACAATTCAGACTTCAGAATGCCGTTAGATCGTTCTGGTTTCAAATTCAGGCCAATAGGCTGTTTGCATGTTTGCTTTTCGTGTTTTTCTCTATGCGTAACGTGAATACTAGCCAGTTTTCCTTAAAATTCCCCCACGCAAGCATCTTTCACCACAGACAGATTGCCCTCGTGAGCTTTGTTAATTTTATTAATCCGAACATTCACTTATATCGTTCAACCTTCTTCGTGCGGATATAATAAAAATTAAATAACTTTTTCCTCTATTTTACCTATTTAATATAGTGTTTATCTTTACTCTCTCAGACGTGATGATTTCTATTGGCTTAGTGATACGATCTTGTTCATAAAGTACTATCGTAAAGTTTAAATAAGTCATCTGTGGTCCAAGAACGAGTTAGTCCATTTTACATTAAATCCTACGAGGAAATAGTTTCGGTTCACAATTTTTTGGATGATGAAGGCTTAAAAATACGAATTAGATTCGTGAACCTGGGTCTCACTTTACCTAATCTAATATCTCTCTCTAAAAATTTTACGGATTATATTTTAAAACCCGGTATTGACATGTCGAATTTACAGTATGTGTTAAATTGAAATAATAATGACAAAGTATGTTAAAGTGTTAAACAAGATGTCAGAACAAATTGTTTGACCATTTATATCTTCAAAAGCCGTCGAGTATTTCGATTAAAAATAAAAGGGAAACAATTTATGCTTCGGATTTCGGCCAGGTGTTTCAACTCCCTTCGAGTACACCACCAGATGGTTAGTTGTGCCTTAGGGAAAACTGGTAAATGCAGCCAACTGTTCCACAAAATACAAGTAAAAAATAAAAAAAATAAAAAAGCGGGGGGGGGGACAAAATGCAAAAATAAACAAACTAAAATAGCAAGCCCGGACAGGTGTGGCCATAAGGGGGTGGTACGGTAGTCATGACAGCGTGGTAACCAACACACGGTTACGGGTTCGATCGTCACTGTCATTCCGCGAGTACATAGAAATACCGTTATCCGAGAAGGAACCACTGCTGGAGAAACAACTTCCAGGGATGCATTAAAACAGCTAACTGTAGTTAGGTTTGATGACTAAGCTCTGAATGCTTTTTTTTACGAGGTCTGTAATTCTCTCAATTTCTACCCAGGAAAACTTCTTTGAAATGAAGTTTGTAAGAATTGGAAAATAAGAAACAAAGAATCATGATTCTGTTTTGAATAACCAGAAAAACGGTCAGTCGATGCCCCGTGCCAACCGCTAGTGACCTTGGCAATTGGAATAAAATTCGATTTGTTTTTATTATTTACATCTATAGGAGCTTTATTGGCTTGACGTTTTCCCACGATCCGTGATTTTCACTGTCTATATGGGAATAAACATATTGTGAGAAACCTGTTTTGAGGTACTGACCTCGCGATCTTTCCTTTATGCTAAAGTAATAGGAAGATATAGTTAATGTTGATTAAAATGTGCAAAATTCCGTATCAGTCTTTATTACACTGATGTTTTTATTAACCTGTCATAGATTCAAAAGAAACTGAATGACGGAAGAAAGGTACTATTTACGATAAGTTTTAGTAATCGGTATCTGGTTATGTCAGTCAGATGACAAGGAGACTGACATGAGATTTATTATTTGAATTTAACTGAATAAATTATAGATAAAATAGATACGTAATACAAATGCTGTAAAGCTGAAAAATCAAATTTAAAGTGCAAATAAGGAAAATAAATCAATTAATGAAACTTAGATATCATAATTTTTAGCCAGAATGGGCGTTAGCCCAGAAGGACTATTAATTTCGTTTTCGTATTTTGTGTTGGTTCATTGTAAAAGTCTGAAATACTTTTCAAATTGTTGCCATCAAATATTAGAGCCTTGCATTATATTTAAAGAAAATAAATAATGAAGAATCTGCATGAATGTATGTTTCTGGTATTGTGATAAAACAACGGTACCTAGCGATATCAAATTTTGAATAATGTAATCCTCCCCCCCCGAATATGCGCATCTGAAAGCCCAAATTCGGAATTTGGAATTTGTTTTATAATCTATTTCATATTTGTAAAACTTTAACGAATTTTTAATTAACAAACTCAATGATTTCAATGCGTTTCGTTAACATTGACATCGCGAGCAGCGAGCATCTTCAAGCACGAATATTTTATGCACAAGTTTTCTTAATTGGTATTTTATGCGCAAGTTTATGTTGGTAGCGTAGCACGTTACAGTATCTAACAGTATTTTGCGTCGAATGATTTTGAATGTCTGTATCACTTTTCAAATCCCGTTTTCAATCCCCCGTGAAAAGACCCCCTCTTTGGAAGTAATATAAAATCTAAAAGCTTTGAGTTTCTTTTTTTTTTTTCTTTTTTCTTTTTTTTTTTTTTTTTTTTTTTTTTTTTTTGCTAATAGTGGACATAATTTAACGATAAAATTTTGAAACGACCCAGTTTCAATGCCTTTTAAAATATAATAATCCGATCAAACTTCATTAATTATTTTTAGGCGCTGATAATTAAACTTTACTTATAGCTATGGCAAAAAATAAAATTAATTTTTATTTATTTATTTATTTCGCAATTTTAAGTATAATGTATGGCTAACTTTTTTAATTTATAGGTATTATCACAGTTGCCAACTCTTCCAGATTTACTGGAAGATTCCTGATTTTACCTGGAGTTTCAGGTTTTACCGGGAGACTTCTACTTTTTCAACACATCTCCAGGTCTTCTGGGAGATCATTGAATCTCCCGTTTGTGAAATTTTTAGCTTTTACGAAAGAAAATGTTTTCCTGTAATAAATGTAATTTATGTATTTAATGAAACCTAAATTGTATAAATTACATTCCCCAACGAATAATGAATTTCAGAATAATTTCCTATTAAATTCTATTTAATTTAAATTATATTATTTTTCTTATATAATTTTATTTATATTAAAATTTCATTTTATCAGATTGAATATGAAGATTCAAGTAAGGTTTAAACAGATAACATTTGTATTAATTAACTAAATATATGGTACGCTGTAAAGTTAATAAATGTTATGTAAATTATTATGTACATTAATTATTAATTTTATGTTCCTCATTTTAAAAGTACTATGATAAATTAAAGCTTTCATTCTGTATTTGGGATTACCTCAATATACACTCACTTCCAAAAGTTAAGCACGAAGATGTAACATGCAAAAAAATCAAAAAATACTGCTTTGATTGATACAAAATTCGGCAGGAAAGTAGCATAATTATATTTATGCATAAAACAAAATCAATAATTATATACAGAAATGAAAACAATATTAAATTTTTGTAAGTTATATGATAATGACATACTGGAGACTTAAACAGAATTATGTATAAAGTGAAAATAAACAGCATAAAATGAAAAAAAGGACATTAATAGGGTATGTGATTCCCGCTCATCAGTATACAAAGTTTAGACCTTGTAGCCATGCTTTCAATTAAGTGGTCAACCACCGCAGAATTAAGCAATCGCCATTCTTCTTGTAGAGCAGTTTCCAGCTCAATAAGAGTGGTTGGAGGTGGGAAATGTGAAGATACAGCACAGCCGAGAGCATCACGAAGATTTTCAATGGGATTAAGGTCGGGCGAATATGCTGGCCACGCCATACGCGCAATCCCTTCACTCTTCAGGTAGTCATCCAAGATGTCAGCTCTATGGAGACGTGCGTTATCGTCCATTAAAACAAAACTAAGGCCAACTGCTGCAGCGTACAATCTCACAATGGGTTCTAGGGCTTCAGCTCGATACCGGACAGCCATCCAAGAACCTCGTTTAAAGATGTGCAGGTCGGTGCGGTATCCTAATGAAATCCCTACTTACACCACAATGCTCCCGCCTCGGATTGCATGATGTTTTGGGACTGATTGCGAGTTCGTTGTTCACGCCATATTCTTATACGCTTGTCATTTGGCTCCAGAGCAAATCTTGACTCATCAGTAAACATGACATTGCCCCAGTCAGACACATTCCAATCGACATGTTCCCGGCTTCACTGTAATCGTGCCCCTCTTGATTGGACGGATAGGGGAACACAAACTCCAGGTACCCGGGCGTACAGTCCACTCATATGTAATCTTCGGCGTACAGCAGCTGCAGATATCGCCTTAAAATGGACGCTGTAACCATTGATGTCACATGTGTGGAAGTCGTTCTGGACTACATCGTTCTGGTCGCTTGGCTACATTAGCAATATATCGATCTTTCGCAGGGGTTGCGACCCTTGGGCGACCGATTGATTGCCGAAATTCAACTTGCATTTTTCATGTCTCGAAAGCTTTAGTTTGGATACGTATTGATTTATATGTAGTATTGTTCTAATATGGGTATTTTGACACAAAATTCGACTTTTTCTGAAATGACGTGCCAATTTTTTTCCGTGCCTAATGATAGCAGCCTAATGATTTCCAAAATTTCTTGGTCAAAGATTAAATTTTCGTTATGTTTTGTTCAATTATCCATTTTAAATTATCCTGTGTTGATAATCAAAATATACTGCTACGAAATACCCAGCCGCGGTAAGATAGCTTCGTCAACGAGGAGTTACGGTTGTCAGAAAATGGCATGTGAAAGCAGGTTTGCCATATTTGTCGCGAAATCGCCCATTTGATTTGGCGATATGCCGTAGACGGATGGTACTGGTTTGGTCCAGAATGTTCTTGAAGGCAGGCCAAAAGCTACATAAACCCTGCCTGTACGCAGCGTAATAGTCTATTGGCAAGTTGCTCGTCGAGTGTATCGCGAGTTAGCGCATCGAGAGTGTGCATCGTTGAAGATATCGAGTGTAACGTCGAGTGCATCGCGAGTTGTAGCAGTGCTTTGCCGTGAAGCTGTCTTCACTGTTATAGCCTGAAGGCTGTGTCGCTGATTGTTTCAGCGTGTTTGCAGTAGTTTTTCGACGACTGTAAACGTGTTTTTGGAACTGTTCTGAGTAAGAATGGCTAATAAAATGTGTTTTCATGCTTCATCAAATGTTGTCGTATATCACTCCAAATCCATGAACCCGTAAGAACGCAACAATATATTTGCATGAGACCGTAATGACGCGGCATATCTAACAGAGTTCTAAAATGACACATCTGAATTTCTACATGTATGTCTCAGCGGTATTTTTATCTAAATTAGCATTCAATCTAGTTTAAAGGGAATTTATTAGAATAGCAAAACAAATTATTCTAATTTAGAATCTACTTAACATCTCATCAGCAGCATTCAAGCTGCGCGAAACAAATCGAAAGCAAATCTCAAAGTTGCCATTTAGCCACTCTCACTATTGCCACTTAATGTTCTCTAAATCCATAAGCTTCTACTACTTTTTTGTGTTGTCATTCAGAAGCAGAGAAAAATGTGCATTCAAACCGGAACATATCTGTCATTTGTTATCTTTCCATTCATCATTTTTTAGTTTTGTTGAGAGATACGATCACGGATTTTCCAAAATTTGAAAATCGGATTTTTGAAAATTTTGGATGCTTCTAAATAGCGCTGCATCGCGAAATCGTATTATTTTTTTTATAATATTTTAATTCTTTACCTATATAAATATTACCAGTTTATTTATTTTTTTTAACTATTATGCATTTCTAAATGAATAGATTCATATATTTTGTTTTTAAAAAACTGAGAGATTTCGTAGCTAGAGCATAGCTTCTTAAACTTTCTTTTATCGCTGAGACATTTTTCGCAACTCCAGGACCCCATAATATCTACGAAAATTTTGTGGGACTTATGAGCATTGCGCAAATCCGACACAACGTGACTGAAACTGTCAATTTTTTCACATGTACTGTAATATACTATCGCAGTTTTAGATCATTAACTTTAATTTCTAATTTTATGGCATAGAACAATCTGAAAATTTTAAATAAGTAACAGACGAAATGACAGCGTCACCTGCAAAGCAAGTAAAATAAACGCCGCAAAAATCTAGAAAAGCGAAAAAAAATTTTTTTTTTCCATTGCTCCCTCTGACTGCAGGGAAAAAGTTAAAATTTATGTATTTCACTATTTGATCCAAAAAGCAGATATCAATCCTGACCATTTTAAACAAATAAAAACTGAAGATGAAACTTTTTAGTTTTCCTACAATCCTTTGTCAAAAGGACTGGTTTGAGATAGAAGAATGTTTACCATGACGGCAGAAACTTTGGTTTCGTAAATCCTTTGTAGAAACCGTATTGGTGGACGTTTTTACGTACTTGTACGAAGTAAAAAGGAAGTATTGTAATCGCGAAAAATTTTGGGTATCATATTTCAACGAAAATATCCATTTTGAGCGCTATCGAAGGCAATTTTACGATATTTTTGAGTGATACCTGAATCTAAGTGTAGAATAAAGCACTCTTTTTCCCCCAAAAAATTATAAAACTGATTTAAAAGGATTCTGAAGAGATTTTTTTCGTGGCGTCTGTGCGTACGTAAGTATGTATGTATATATCTCGCTTAACTCAAAAATGAGTAGCCTCAGAACGTTGAAATATTGTATATAGGACTGCTATAACATGTCGATGTGCACCTCCTATTTTGGTTGCAATCGACGGCATTAAAAGTATATAAATATATGTATATATGTATCCTTTCTGTTACTCGGCTCAGCAAGCTCAGTTTCTTTATTATTGCATGTTTGTAAACTGTGTATTTTTTACTTTAAGAATGATAGAATTATGTTGTTCTTTTATCTTCCTGTTAAGGTTTTTATGCCTTTATTTCACCTGCATGTTATAATTGCAGAATTGTGAACAATTTAAAAGTTGTTTAAGTGTGGCTAAGCCTAATTATTCTAACCATAGCCTCCATATTTGTTTACATTTGAAACTTAGGCGATTAGTGGATTTTTTGCTAATCTAGAGAAATTAAGTTTCGCAACAACAAAGATAACGCCTTCTTTTGTTATTGCTAATTAAATCATGCTTAATCCATTCAGGAATTCATTCGAGGAAATAAGTGTTTAAGATTTACGTCGTAATTTTTAATATAGATATTTTGAGTCCTCATGTATTTTTGCCTTGTCGCGAAGTGAGAAATGAATTAAGTGAATGAGAAATACTGAATCCTCTGTAAGAAACTAATTCTTTTTGTTTGTTTGTTTAATTTCTTTTACACATCGTTTTAGATTTATTATAGTATTTAAATAGAACCTGTGGCAACGATTAGGTAATTCTGCAGATGATATACATAATTTTTGTGTATTCTGATTTATAAATTGAATGAGCTGTAACGCCGTTAAGTGGACCTAGAGCAGAGTGTCGCTATGGTAAACAAATATAGTGAATTTTAAAGGGTGCATTTACAGTATTGTGGTTTATGCCCTATCGACGAAGTAGATTTAATTCAATCCAATATACAAAATGCGTATAATTTACTATTCCGTAAAAGGAAGTTATGTGGTATTATTTTCAGATTTTTTTTTTATTGAAAAGAGATAATTCACAAGGAATTTTTTCTGTGACAGACAGACAGTTTTACAAGATGCAATACGCAAACTACTGAAGAGAATCCAGAACATCAGACTTGAAAAAGCTGAAATGAAAATCTAGCTTTTGTTGCACAACAGTAGGCTATCAAACAATTATATTTTCTTCAAGCAGCTTTTAACAAAGAAAAGTGTCACAATTTTCAATTTCTTCTCTTATTTACCATATTTGGCAATTTTAAACTGCTTTCTCTTCCCCAAAATGAAATCTCACTTCAAAAATGACAATTTTAATAGCGCTGAAAAGATTCAGAAAAAGGTAACCAGAGATTTACACAGCATTCCAAAAAATTGCGCTCCGTGAAGCAATCAAAACTTGTTAAATGAACGTTGCAACGTAAAGACTTTGAAAGATTGTATCTTGAAAATCAAGATATGAGAATGTCATTTTTTTCAACTTCTGATTTTGTACGAACTCACTCTTAAAACTTTGTGCACACTACATATATTTCATTGAAAAAGTCATTTTATTGATCGACTCGCACGCTTAATATTCAAAGGGCGTAAGTTTACAAAAAGCTTTCATGGATTCATTTGGAATATAAACATATAAAAGTTAACACTTTTAATCCTTTTTTTAAATTTTATTTATTTATATGTTGATTTATTTTGATCAAATGTCCGCAAAAAATATTCCAAAAGTAGTCAGAACTATTGTATTACGTTATACTGCCACGAATTCATCATCCATGCTGCATAGTAAATAGGCCTGTTGTGTAAAACCTAAGATCTCCAATTCAAATTCTGAGCCACAAGCAAACGCATGCTATAACGAATGGAGTAATACCATTCATTATGGCATGTTTAATCTATTTTCAAATTATAGTTAAATACAGCTTAACAAACTGAAAAATTTAACAGCTATAAATTTGATTCATAAAAATTTAAATCTTCATATAAAATGAAATGAATGTAAAAAACATGCCGTAAAGTGTTTATTTGTGAACAAAATATTTTATCAAGAAAATAATCACAAACAGCTATTTCAGGTTGCATGAAAGTACAAAATCTATAAGGTGTTTATCCCGTCTTCTTCGCATGCCTTCGTGGTGTAGTGGTCTGCCCGCTCGACGCGTAACCGAAAGGTCCGTGGTTTGATTCTCGGCGAAGGCGTTGCTCATTTTTTATGTCTGATGCTTCCAAACATACCTAATGTCTCTATACTGGTGCCCGAACTAAAAAGGTGGTGGATGATGATTCTCCACCACCGCGATTTGGCGATTGGGTCCCCAAAGCCCCAGTCGCCCTTTAAAAGGGGAGTATGTAAGGTATTTCTCCCGCCTTCTTCGCATGCCTTCGTGGTGTAGTGGTCTGCATGCTCGACGCGTAACCGAGAGGTCCGTGGTTCGATTCCCGGAGAAGACGTTGCTCATTTTTCATGTCTGATGCTTCCAAACGTACCTAATGTTTCTACAAATCTTCAACGGAAAGAGTTAAAAATCTGATGGAAGGAGGGAACTTCGAGCAACAAAGGTAAAAAAATAAATAAAACCTTTAATGAAATTACAATGAGTGAGTATTTATACGGCTTTAATGGGACCGTTCAAAAAATGTATATATATTAAGGGCCATTCACACTAGGGTTTATCTGAGCTAACAGAGTCAGTTCCATTTGTCGACTAGCTCCGCTATGCCAGCAGTTCAGATTTTTCAACTGGCTGCCCTATTGGGAAAAACTGGTTTTGGAGATGGGTCGGCTATGCCAGTTGTCTTCGTTGGCTCAGATAAATACCAGTGGGAATGGCCCTTTAGAAAGTGTCGAAATTTCAGTTTAAGAATATGTTTGTTTTTTAGCTTCATAGTTTTAATTTTGGTGTCACGTCATCATTGTCTTACGAATTTAATTTTATCATGTTGGTTTCATAGTGATTAAAAAGCTATCTATACTTTAAAAAGTAAAAACATCAAAACACTTAATTTTTAATAAGAATTCAGACTGGATAATATTTAACATGAAAAGGAAAAGCTATCATACTTCTATTTTCATAACCTTTTTTTTTTTAGGAATATTCTAATATAAAATGAGATTTTTAGCATTTTCTACCGCAAAAAAACGAACTTTAAATATCGTTCCTAAAGAAATTGTCCTTAAAAAAACTATGTAATGAAAAATTATGTATAATGATCCATGCACTGTCTATTTCTATTGAAATTGGGTAATAAATAATGTTGGTTAGGAAATGTAAACATGATAAAACCTAAATACTATTTATTCAATTAATATTCTTTCGTGTAATGAATCTTTAATAATAAATAACTGAATTTTTTTCCTACATCCTACTTCGTAAGTAGTTATGTATTATTAGTTTTATGTATGCAGGTGTATAATTCAAATTTTTTTTTCTTTTCTGCGAAATTGCTAAGACACTTCTTTATATGACGGTAACATTTGTGGGTAAAGGAAGGCATGTTATGATACAAGATACTACCGTTTTAACTCAAATGTGAAGTACACTGGAATATTTAAAAACTATTGCCTCATCTCCAAAGAATTCGTGTTATATTTTTAAATTAATATTCTCGTTTACGGACTTTCGATTTCGCAAAGCAGTGTCGTGGACCGGTGTTTAAGACACTCGGGTGCCTGGGCCTAGAGCCGTACCCCTAATCGAACGATAAAAAATTTCGAAATAATATGCTTAATAATGCGTTAAAAAATAAGATAACAAAATTTGCATTAATGATTTTTTAAATAAAATACAAATAATTTAATAAAATAATATAAATGTTAATTAATTAGTTGGAAGAGATTGTTCAGAAAGAGTCGATCGAGCTGGGAACAAAAAGTACTAAGTGCACAATGCAAGCTGTCGTAGTGAGAAAAATACAAATCAAGGAAGGTAAAATTATAAATCAAATGACATTCAGTACTAATTATTCCTTTATCCCCCTGGGGTTGAGTATGGCCATGGGCCGCTTTCTATGCTTCTCTTCTAGATAGTTATAGTTATAGATCCAAGATCAGGATGACTAAGTGTTCTCATTTCTGCATAAAATTTAACTGCAAGATGGTCATAAAATGATCTTATTTGGACAATGCCAAGTTCTTCATGAATGATATTATTCGAAGGTACCAGGGGGCTTTGAAGATCTGCCTGAGAACGCAGTTCTCTGCAGTTTTGTGTTTTTTCTGCTAGATTTACAAGAATACGACCAGACTGGATAGACATAACAACATAGGCAGCAGCATAGACTTATGAGTAACTTGTTGTCAACAGATAGGACGCTGTTTTGAGCAAATAAGGGGTATTCGATTTCTCAAAATACTTTTTATGGGTTCTTAAAACCGAAAAATCGACTGATCTTCAATTTTTAACAACGTCTACCTATCCAAAAAAGAAAATAAAAGTAGATCACTGTCAGTTATATTGCAGACCCGATTTTATACAATACAAATTATGTCGAAATCTTTCCATAGAACCTGAAAATCAGGAACACAAAGTAATCAGATGGGGAAAGAAACCCCTCGGTTTAACAATTACACTCCCCTGCTGGCATACCCTCCGTTTTTCTTGCATGGATACTTATCTTCTCCAAACAAGCCATCATTTGGACTTTCACCTGTCCTCTTGACCCAGGTGGACCTTTGAGTATCTATAGTGAATGTGGTCAGTCTTCACTCTGGTGGCCAATCTGTGACGGTTGGAGGAGATAAAAATGTCCTTTTCACGCCTTTTAGGAGTCTAAGGAAAGACGCATGGCAGGCCGAGGGTGAAACAAGTGACAGAGCAACTTCCTTCAGGCGTACGGAGTGTTGTTTAACTGCATAAAAAATAAGTATTAATTAAAAAGGAATTAATTTTCAAAAAAAAAAAAAAGAAAAAGAAAAATGTGAAAGCATTTAAATTTTATATTACGCCCAAAGGGGTTTGTTTTAGTGTTTTGTGTATTACCTTTGCTTATTGAATATAAAGTTCTTCGCACTTAAACCATAAAATTTAATTCAACAGCAATATCACAAAATATTTAAAACAGCATATTTTCAGAATATCCGATATGCAGTCTTGCGTGCTGGACGTAATTTAATTTTTTTTTTTTTTTTGTACAATGTTGCCACTGCTCGCTTTGAAATCGTTGAGTTTGGTAATAAAAAATTCTTTAATGTTTGACAGAATAGAAAATAGATAATAATAATAAAAAAAAATCCCGCATACCAAATTTGGGTTTCCAGATGCCAATATTCGAGTGTAGGCCTAAGTTATTCAAAATTTGATGTCTCTAGATACCGTTGTTTTTTCACAGTGTGAGAAAGATACATACATTCATGCAAATTATTCATTATTTAATTTCTTTAAATATAATGCATGGCTCTAATATTTGGTGGCAAGAATACGAAAACTAAACCGACATTTATAATGTACCGACGCAAAATGCCAAAACAAAATTAACAACCCTCCTAGACAAATTGTTCGTTTTGGGGTAAAAAAATTAACGCAAGTTAATTAATTAATTTCCTGCCTTTTCTTCCATTTTATAGATAAAGTCAGCTTTTTTATAATTTTTTTGCCTTTAATTTTTAAATTCAAAATTTCTTGCATAGTTATAATTTATTTTTAATATATATATATATGTAAGATAAAAAATATGTAAATCAGCTTTATAATTTAATTTAATAATAGCCTCTTAATTTCTCATTTTTAACCTGGGTATTTCCTCTTTATTTTTAACACTTAATGACGTAGCTGATTCGGAAACTAAACTCTGAAAACTGAAACGTTTTTAATTTAAACCAAAACCTTCGTCTTAGAGCTACCTTCTTCGCTTCTACCTTCTGCGGTGCTTGGCTGCTCTTTCGCTATGCGTTTCTTCTTATCGCAATAGTATCAAAAACGTAAATGTTTTGGAAATAGGTAAGATTGGAGTGCCAAGTAGATTATGGCCACAAAGGCAAATTTAAATAAAAATGGAATTTAATCTGCCTCGACTGCCAATTTTCCTATTAATTACGGATTAACATTCTACGCAATCGGTATTCACCCTCTTCAATATGCCATCTACGTGCTACGTAATCAGTATTTCTGCTTTTCTACGTCTGAGTGTTCATACATCAGTTACATTCATCATGGTCATATTTTTTTTTCACTATATATATATAATATATTATATATATATATATATAATGCAGAATAAACATATATAAAATAATATATCTATAATAAACTTAAAGCATCTAAATTAATTAGTAAACTGGAATAAAAGCAAGGCAGTTCCTCTGTAATATAATAATTTCAGCCGTGTATAAGAGGTTTAACACAATATGAAGACTAATTAAAGAGAGAATTCATAGTAGAACAATTTCGAAAAATAAAAATGCGAAAGAGAAAATATACAAAATTATGCAAATAAAAATTAATCTCCTTTTATT
>KK117591.1:116053-142506 GCA_000611955.2 Stegodyphus mimosarum | reverse complement strand
AAAATAAATCATAAAAAGTGGGCAAATTTTATTTGGAATGAAACTTAATTTCGAAATGTGAAAGAAGGAATCAGGTAAGTTTAATAAAAATAAAAAAGATATTAATAAATGTATACCAAATGACTTAACATTGAGGAGCTAAAATTTTGAGAGCTACGTTTTTAAAAACTACTCGTGCGATTTTTATAAAATTTAGTAGTTTGGCCCAATTTAAATGGTAGAATCGAAATATGGAAAAAAAATGGCATGTCGTTTCAGAAAAAGTCCGATTTTGTGTCAATTAGAACAATGCTATATATAAATCTAATACATATCCTAAGTCGCGCTTTCGAGACATGGAAAACGCAATTTGAATTTTGTCGATCGGCCCAGTAAAACGGGAAATATAGAACTCTCCCATTCCCCCCCTCCCCGCAGTGTACATATATATACACAACTTTGGTACTGCTGATTTCAGCGAAAAAGTGAGATGCACAGATAGATGCTAATGAAATCTCACTATGCAAAATTTCAGCGTTCTGCTGCTAATCGTTTTTAAGTTACCCACGATACATACATATGCACGTATTCCATTTTAAATTACAATGCACGTATCCCACTTAATGCAATTAATACATATGCACGTAACCATTTTTATTCCATTTTAAATTCCTATTACAATCCATTTTGGGAAACAGAGTCTTTTAATCTGTTAGTACGTATAGACAAAATACTAAAAATCATCTCAAATGGATACGGGAACGTTCAGAATGGATATTTTGGTAGAAATATGATACCCGAAATTTTTCGCTGTTATTTTACTGCATTAGCATAAATTTTAGGTATATATTTAACATTTTTACAAAGGATTATTTTCTTTGGACTAATTTGAATTGCTCTTGCTACCCAGCTTTGAAAAGGAAAATTAATTAAATTTTCTAAGATTTAGTCAAGGGGGGGAGGTATATGAAGACAATGTGCAGTGAGAGAAAGTCGCAAAAACGTTCACACCATTGTGGAATATACTTTATTGTCCCACATTGTTAGGCTATTATCCCATGTACTTAACGCTGTATGTTTACTTCTCAGTCATTGTTCTCTCTCTGGAATGAATAGTGTTCGTCTCTTTTCTTCAGATTTTGGCTACACAAAAGAGTACTTCATACGCAAATACAAATTATGTGAGGTGTTTAAAAGGCTTCGGACCATGGTAATCATTTTAAGCAAAGAGAAGCTAAACACTTGATATCTCTTCTATTCTTCTTAGAAAAGGCATTTGAAATAAATACAATAGGCTGAACGAAATAGAATTATTACTATTTTTTGTTCAATTTAAAAATAATTGTTTAACTCCTTAATGCTTAGCATTAAGTTAAGTCTTTTTTTAAAAGCTAAACGGAAGTTGAGTCAAAATTGCACTTGGAAAGTTTTATCTGCTAGAACGTTCTTATTCATGTTCAGGTATATTTTTTATGTTGCGCATACATTCAAGCACAAAAAAGAAATCCGTACCTGTAAAATCTTTGCTTTCTTTTTGCAGATGAAACATTATTACTATGTGCTTTAATAATATCGTACAGTTTTTTAAATGCTTGAATGATTTCCATAAATTTTCATATGTCTGTATTTCACTCTAACTTACAGAAATCTGCTGTTTAGGTTATTTAAATATATCTCTAATTACTTATTTTTAATTACATAATGAATTTGTAGGGTCTACTTGTCTAACTGTTGTGTGAAAACTGGAAGTGTAGTAACTGCACACTTCACACTTAACTGCGCACTAAGGGTTAAAAGTACCCTTAATTACACTCTTTTGAAATTTACAATGTGTCAACTAGACGCTCACAAACTACGCCTCTGCTTGGGCGGTAACTGTGTAGAGACATTAGGTTATTACGAAGCAGGAGAGGTGAAAAATAAGCAACGCCTTCGCCGGGAATCGAACCACGGACCTCTCGGTTACGCGTCGAGCATGCAGGCCACTACACCACGAACGCATGCAAAGAAGGTGGGAGAAATACCTTATAAACTCCCCCTTTTAAAGGGCGAATGGGGTTTTGGGGACCCAATCGCTAAATCCCGGTGGCGGAGAATCATCATCCACCACCTTTTTAGTTCGGGCGCCAGTTGTAGAGACATTAGGTTATTTTGGAGCAGGAGACATGAAAAATGAGCAAGGCCTTCGCCGGGCATCGAACCACGGACCTCTCGGTTACGCGTCGAGCATGCAGACCACTACACCACGAAGGCATGCGAAGAAGGCGGGAGAAATACCTTATAACTGAAACAATAACTAAAACTTATTTCTAAACTCATTAAAAATTTGAAGATATTAACGAGGAGCAGAATTACGCTACAGGGCTCAGACTATCCTGTTTTTTAACAGAGCGTTAAAAATTCTAGTGGCAGCAAAGTTATAGCTGTTATGCCACGTTTAACCAGCAATAAATGCTAAGCAGAAGCTCAAGCTACAAAAGCACAGAGCTCTCCAACACTCTCTAACTTTCCTTTCTAGAACTTGGTATTTAAACCTTTTCTCCCACTGGTTGAATTTACATTACTTCACGCACACTACCAAATTTATATATTCTATCATTGACAATTAAGGGAAAGAAGGGTCATATGAAAGAACGTAAATTTAACTGGTTATTAAAATTAAATATAAATTCCTACAAGTTGAATATATTTAATATTAATATTAAATATATTCGACCCATTTCTTGAATTATTGTGAATGCTACTAAAGGTCTCTAGATTTCATATTTATATGTGTTATGATTAACAAGATAAGCGTTCTTAATAAAGGTAAAAAAGGCTTACCTTTTCTGACGATCTTCTTTCTCGTTCTTCTCCAAAGGTATATCCGGGAATGTTTTTATCTTTAATTAATTGAACACATCAAAGGCACTACTCGGCTTAACAAAGAGGCTTCTAAGATAATAAGATGCGTTTAATTTACATTACTAACTAGTTGCATACAAGATACAGAGAGAAGATACTGGTTACAATATGCATATTTTTGTTGATATTTTCTTAGCTTGACTTTTGGAAATAAACCATGCTTATTTAGCTTTATTCTTAGCAATGTTTTTGAAAACATTTGTTTTAGCAACAACATATTTATAAAACAATAATAGTAAAAATAACAATGACGATGATGATGATGTCTCGCTTTAATGTTTTCGAAATATTTTACTCCGTTAATTTTTGATTTTTAAAAGTCTAGTATAAAGGAATTTCAGTTGAAACTGAAGTTCGTTCCCGACTGCCATACTCTTGGGCTCAGACTCGAAGTCTTTTAGAAGTTATGGATTTGTAAGTACAGAGTGTCTTGGCGATGTGGAAGCACATAATATACTATCCAGTAGGAAAGACTTTTAGAGAAGCTGTTGGTGAAAGAAGAGATGGCGAAGATTTTCAGATTCGTTCCCTGGACTGCGCTTTACGGAAATTTTGGTCGGAGCTGGAAAAACTCCTGTGTCATCCATAAATAATCTACAATCTATCAACAAATCTGTAATCTATCAGCTATAATCTATAATCTAATCTGTAATCTATCAGCAACAGGCGCCATCCCTTGCTTTTTTGGCCATTATAAAAACTGTTGTAGCTGATCTGGTTGAGGTTCAAATTAGCCACAATAACAAAAATGACTACGACGTATATTTTAATGAAGCAGGCGTTTATGAAGATTCAAATCTAATCAAATGGAGTAAACAGAACTTGAAAAAAAATAATAAAAACGAAATAAAAAATCTGAAAGGTTTCAGATTTTAAATTACGTTCAAAGGGGCGTTTTTTTTAACAGTTTGTGTGCTGCCTTTATTTTTTAAATATCATGTTCTTCGCACTTAAATCATAAAATTCAGTTCAAAAGCAAAATCGCAAAATAATTTTAAACTGAGCATATCTTTAGAATTTCCGATACACAGTCTCACGCTCTAAAGATATAAATATTTTTTCTGTACAACTTTTCCATGCTCGCT
The DNA here is from genome assembly GCA_000611955.2 of Stegodyphus mimosarum. Taxonomy (NCBI): domain Eukaryota; kingdom Metazoa; phylum Arthropoda; class Arachnida; order Araneae; family Eresidae; genus Stegodyphus; species Stegodyphus mimosarum. The sequence continues at coordinate 138,538 of KK117591.1, read as the reverse complement.
TTGAAATCTTTGAGTTTGTTAATCAAAAATTCGTTAAAGTTGTACAAAATATGAAATCGATAATAAAACAAATTCCAAATTTCGAATTTCGGCTTCCAGATGCCCATATTCGCAGCAGGATTACATCATTCAAAATTGGATGGCTCTAGGTACCGTCGTTTCATCGCAATGCGAAAAACATACATACATTTATACAGATTCTTCATTATTTAATTTCCTTAAATATAACACAGGGCGATAATATTTAGTGGCAATAATTGGAAAAGTGAAACGGGTATTCAGAGTGAAACGACGCAAAATCGCAAAACGAAAACTGTAGTCTTTCAGGGACAAATCCTCTTTGGATTAATAAGTGTTAAAATTCCTCCTTTCAGGACAGATAAATCAGACATTTTTTATTATTTATTTTTTATAAAAATTTTTTTGTTTAAGTAGGAATTTCATTAAAAATTAACAGAATTGTCTTAGAAAAACGAATAGCTTGGCAACTGGAACGAAATTTTTTCAAAAATATATGAGACATCGTACGTAACGTCGGTCTGAGTAAATATTATGTTACTAAAAGCACATTACTTAGTTTGTTCAATAAAAGTGAAACTGTTAAAACCAAGTGTTTAATAAAAAAAAATAATTCGTCGTTCTGGAATGTAATCAGCTGTTGCAGTAGTTTAGAATTGCACTTATATAGATATATGCTAGAATTAAAAGAAAAAAATACAGCTAAAAATATATTTACAGTTAGCAAGAAAAGTATTTTCAGATTTGAGTTCTCAAGCTATGGTATTCTACGAATTTTAGTAAAAGTATATCAGTTTGTGCAATGTTTGTTTAATTGTAATTAAATGAAATTCTTCAAAACTACAATATGTATATTTCCAAAGTCTTAACAAGTTTAACATATAGTGGTTCAACGCTCTGCTGGAAATAGCAAATTAAAAAAGGGGTGTGTATTTTTTGTTGTATCATTGAGCTTGCGCAAACTTTTTAAAATATACTTTAAAATAATTTTTTTTCTCTCTAGAGCACTTGATACAACTATTCTTTAGCATAAACATTCATAATACATAGCAGATATTTAATTAAAAGATTGTTGGAGTCTTTCCATCCAATTATATTTAAGTATTTGTCACGATATTATATTAACATTTATTTACAAAACACACCAAACTGCGAAAACTGCAAATTCAATTTTCTTTAAAAGTATGTTAGATAAAAAAATGGGAAAAAATAAAAGGCAAAAATTTCATGTAGTATTTATTACTTTTTGCTCCGTAAATAAACATAAAAAGGTTTTTTTAATAAGTTTCAGAAATCGTTGCGAAGTATATTGTTGTGCAATTTAACTTCAAGTCCGAAGCTAAAATATTTGGATTGAAGCTACGAAGCTTTTAACAGCTAACACCCGAAGGTTTCTAAACTTTCTCAACAGGAACTTATGCTTATTGCTCCTCTGACTGAATTCCTACCAGTAAGAAAATATAAGAGTTTCCTGTCTATTTATTCACATTTCAACGAGCTGTCCTCGTGGTTTAATCTGACATTTCGCATTCGCCATTTCGTTCCGGATAACAAACATTCTTCTATCGAAGTTACTCAGCGCCCTCAAACATCATTTGAAAAGGAAAGCAGGGAGAAGAAAATCCTAAATTTATCACAGCCATCTAGAAACTTTTCTTCAGCGGTGTATTTCACTCCTGTCGACACCTTATTTACCTCTCAACCTCCTAAAATCAAATCAAAAAGTAAACCGTTTCTCCGAGTCTTTTTCATTCGTTTCACTTGCTCCCAAACTGTTAGAGTGAAAGTGGATTAAGACGAAACTGTGCGTTATGATTGAGTATTATATTTCATTTTGATATAAAATGGCATACAAATAAAGGAAAATATTTTTGTTGAATTTATGTTTATAATCATATTTTGTACCCATTTAAACTTAAATTTTGAACTTATGATTTAAAATATTATACATCCTTTTATTTTGTTTTCCTTTTAATCAGTTTTAAATTCAGATAAAACACACCAGCAAAATGCAAAAACATATAAATAACACTACATTTAGAGATTCGAACCACGGACCTCTCGAATACGTGCCGAGTATGCTGTACGAAGAAGGCGGGAGAAATACCTTATATACTCCCTCTTTTAAAAGGCAACTGGGAAGTAGGGGACCCAATTGCCAAATCGTGGTGCTGGAGAATCATCATCCACCACCTTTTTCAGTTCGGGTGCCACTGTAGAAACATTAGGTATTTAGAAGCAGGAGAGAGAAAAAAAAAAGAGCAATGCCTTCGCGGGGACTCGAATATGCGGACCTCTAGAATACGCGTCTGACCACTACACTACGAAGGCATGCGAAGGAGGCGGGAGAAATACCTTATAACCTGTTACTTACTGTTAAAAGTTTTAGCATTTAGTTCTTTGGCGTTTTTACTTCCTATAGCTGTAACATCGTTTCTACGCTATCAAAATTATAGCCAGCGAAAGATGTGAAAGATCTTGCGATTGAAACATCCTTGCTGAAAGTTGTAAAAAAAGATTCGTACACTAAAATGAGTTAGTTATCTGTAATTTTTTAAACAAAAAGATAGTTATTGTATAAGGCGAAAAGTGAAGGTAAGAGTAGTATTAATGGGTCGCTTCCGTATTCATATCTGAAAAGCATTCTAAAATGTGAATTGATGAAACAGAAGCAAAACTACTGGGAGTTGAGCGCCACAGGCAGAAGACTGTATAATATTCATCCAAAAGTAAACCAGAATTTAAATAGCGGCTTTTCGTACCTCACACAATATCTGACAGGGTATGGCCCATATTTGTCCTATCTTCATAGATTTGGCCTAAGAGACAGCGACCAGTGTATGTGTGGCAGTACTAGTGAGCCAGATCACTCACTATCTGTACGATTGCCCGCGCACAGCGAATCCATATTTAAAAAGACTACCTGCAATCAGTATGCCGGCATGGTTTAAAAACACGATTAAGAATAAATATGCGCTCAGCCGTATTAGAGACTGCACTATCATGCTAATAGTATTGCTGACAGCCTGAAGTGACTTCTGTCTTTGGACACCGTGCCGTCAGCAGCCCGCTCTGTACATATTTTAATTTACTCAATGTCTTTATTGTTTGTTTGTTTGTTTTTGTTTTGTTTTTAATTACGTTTAATATTATGATGAATCCTGCACTCATTTAATGTATTTCATGATTTGTAATGTATTTGTTCAGATTTCATCTCTGCATCTGTATCTGTGTCTATACCCTGTCCTTAATATATTTGTATGCGTAACATGTACCATAATAGTGGAAATTGTTTCCGTTAGTCTCATCAGTCCCCACTATGCATCTTATTTCCATGTTCTGGTCATTGGTTCAATGTTTCTTGCTTAGAATGGTCAATTCCCGGAGGACACAGCGCTAAGTTCTAGATGTAATCAGTTCTTGGAGACTAAGCTCTAAGCTCTATTTTTTTAAAACTCCAACGGCGGTATTCGTACAAGGTATTTTCTCCCCCCTTTCCTTCATGCCTTCGTGGTGTAACAGTTAGCACACTCGGCACGTAATCGAGAGATTCAGGTTCGTATCTTGGTGAAGACATTGCACATTTTTCACATCTTCTGCTTCAAAACCCTAATATCTTTACATGTGGCGCCCGAACTAAAAGCACTCATGTCTTTTCATTTTTCATGTCTCCTGCTTCAAAAATCCTAATGTCTGTACAGTTATTCATTAATGGTGTACTTTCTTTAATAGCTGCATTACAACGTGATATTCTTATTACATCTGTAAGAGATTTACGGAATGAATCTTCTAATAATAATTTGTTTTAATAATTAAGCAAAAGTTTAGTGTCAAAACTAAGTGAGAGTCCCTTATAATCATACCTTTTAGCACTAAAAAATCAATGACAAAAGTTTCAAAAATCAGAGAGAGTGGTGAAGAAGAGAAAAGAGATGATATCTTTGTCCACTTAAGAAATGCACTAATTTCCTGCAGAAAATACTCAGCTTTTTAAGATACACAAGTCTCGTTCATGATTTCTCATCTGTTTACTTGATTAGGGCTATTTAGTTGTTGAAGTTGACTTTAGATCACATGAGAAATTTGTTAAGCTTTGTCTTCTGCTACGTAAGATGAAAATTCTATTTTTTATTTTTAAAGGTAATTGATTCACTTCTCCATAATGAAGTCAAAGGGAAGCTTCTACTATTTTTTTATCTATTTAACATTTTTACTAATTCCTTACAAGGAACTATAACTCCTCTTGCGTGCTCTCTTGGTGTAACTGGTAGTACGTCTACATAGCAATCGGAAGATCAGTAGTTCGAATCTGGCAAAGGCTTCAAACTTTCTCGCATTTCTAGACTCATAAAATTCCAAATGTCTTTACAGTGGCTTCCGACTAAAACATGGCGCAGGTTTTACCATTACTTGGATTTGGCCAGCTGAATCCTCTCTCTCCCGAGTGGCTATTTAAATCTGAAAGATTTAAACGGAGCCCTTAAATGAAGGAGAATATATGGTAATGGAATTATTAAATGGAGAAGCATATATGGAATGTATGCTCTTAAAAGAAGGAGCATATGTGGAATATATGTTCTTAAATGAATTTTTAAATGAAGGAGAATGTATGGGAATGGAATTCTTAAATGAAGGAGCATATATGGAATATATGTTCTTAAACGAATTCTTAAATGAAAGAGCATATATGAATATATGTTCTTGACTGAATTCTTGAATGAAGGAGAATATATGGGAATGGGTTTCTTATATGAAGGAGCATATATGGAATATACACTCACTTCCAAAAGTTAAGCACGGAGAGGAAAATACTAATTTCCGGAAGCCAAACAGAATTGAAGAGGATGCAATTTGCTGCAGAGTTAGACGGAAGTATGCAAATATGTTAGGTAACAGCCAATCGCGCTTTCATGTCAAGAAATATGCAAAAAAGGCAGTCCTATAAGAAGCCAGCTTTATGAAGGGGTACAGAAGTTGATTGTAAGTGCTGATAGAAGGTGTTTGAAACTTTCGTACAATTTGTTTTCAAGACATGTGTTTCTATGACTTCCAGAAGACGAATGGAAGATTCTGAGCGCTGGCGTGCTGTGGGTCGCACTGAAGAAGGACAGTGGATCACAGATGTTGCTCTTTTCTTCGGCGTTCATCATTCTGTAATTTCACGTTTATGGAAACAATTCCAAACCACACAGACAGTTGTCCGAAAGCCCGTAGCCGGTCGCCCAAGGGTTACAGCCCCCGCGGAAGATCGATATATTGCTATTGTAGCCAAGCGGAATCGTAGAGCGACCTCCACACGTGTGACATCTATGGTTACAGCGTCCATTGGTAAGGCGATATCTGCAGCTACTGTACGCGGAAGATTACATATGAGTGGACTGTACGCCCGGGTACCTCGAGTTTGTGTTCCTCTATCCGTCCAATCAAGAGGGGTTACGATTACAGTGGTGCTGGGAACATGCCAATTGGAATGTGTCTGACTGGGGCAATGTCAGCTCTGGAGCCAGATGACAAGCGTATAAGGATATGGCGTGAACAACGAACACGCAATCAGTCCTCATCGCGCATTCCGAGGCGGAAGCACTACGGTGTGGGCAGGGATTTCATTAGGATACCTCACCGACCAGCACATCTTTAAATGAAGTTCTTTGACTGCTGTCCGGTATCGAGATGAAGTCCTAGAACCCATTGTGAGATTGTACACTGCAGCACTTGGCCCTACTTTTGTTTTAATGGACGATAACGCACGTCCCCACAGAGCTGACATCGTCGGTGACTACCTGGAGAGTGAAGGGATTGCGCGTATGGCGTGGCCAGCATATTCGCCCGACCCGACCTTAATCCCATTGAAAATCTTTGGGATGCTCTCGGCCGTGCTGTATCTTCACGTTTCCCACCTCCAGCCACTCTTATTGCTCTGGAAACTGCTCTACAAGAAGAATGGCGATTTCTTAATTCTGCGGGGATTGACCACCTAATTGAAAGCATGGTCACAAGGTGTAAACTTTGTATACTGATGAGCGGGAATCACATACCCTATTAATGTCTTTTTTTTACATTTTATGCTGTTTATTTTCACTTTATACATAATTCTATTTAAGTCTCCAGTGTGTCATTATCTGATAACTTACAAAAATTTAATATTATTTTCATTTCTGTATAGAATTATTGATTTTGTTTTATGCATAAATATGTATGCTACTTTTCTGCCGAATTTTGTGTCAATCAAAGCAGTATTTGTTGATTTTTTTTATTTTTTTGCAAAACTGTCGAAGACATAACAAAAGCCTGTTCTGTTTAGTTTAATGAAGCAAAGCTTTCTTTGCTAATAGGCTTACTGCTATTTAATTTTTGTAATTCAACTACGAGGAGACCTACTGAAGGTACTTGAAAAAATGCAAAGTTGTAATGGACCATTTCTAATCAAGGATCTAAACATAACAGATGTTATTTGAGGTACTAAAGTAATAAAAATCAGAATAACACTCATAAATTTGCTGGACTAGTTTCGAAAGCTGAAATATAGACCACTCCTCTTCAGCTGCAGTAGTGTAAATGATGAAAGAAAAATCCACGTTGAAGCGATAACAAAGCAATTAAGGTAAAAAAATGTAATGGCGCTATCTATTGATAAAAAGTGAAAACAACGATGAAATAATTTCCTTAAGAGCTGAGAGTAAAGCCGGATTGAAGATGGGATCATGAAACAGAACTGAAAGATTTTTATTAGTGTGTAACGCCTGTAGAAGACCTAATTCATCAACTGAAGATGTTTTTTGAATAATTTTGGCTGCTAAAATGGAAAATAGTATTTTTTTTTATTAACAATATTGGGCAACAGGTGCTTGGGTTGGGTATATAGAAGTACTGAAGTTCGACACTTTGCAAGTGACCAAGCTGTCGAGCAGCAGAAAGGAACTGAATGGGTCAAGCTGAAAAATAAGCTGAATAGCAAGATCAATGGAATTTATTATTGAAAGAGAGCTTACGGTATATAGTAGCACTGAAATTCGAGACTTTGCTGCGCGTGATCAAGATGTCGAGGAACAGAAGGGAATTGAATGTGTCAAGCTCAGAAATGAATAGCAAGATCAATGGAATTTATTATTGAAAGGACTTTATCTAAATCATCTTTATTACCGTCAAACAGAGTAAAAGTATCGTCAATGTAGGGCAACCACATAGGGAAATTTAAAATTTCAAATAATTTAAATTCATAATAATGCATATAGATATCAGCAAGGATAGGACTAAGAGGCCTTCCCATGGCCAGTTTTTGAGTTTGGTTGTAATACTTATTTTGAAAAAAAAAAAAAAAAAAAAAGGTTCATTTCAGACAGAGTAAGAAAAATAAATTGATGAATTTTGACACACGAGAAATGAAATTCTCGAAGTTTGGTTTCCAGACATTTAACTGCACCTTCCACTGGACATTGGTAAATAATGATTTTACATCCAAAGAAACCATGATGAAATTTCTACAAGAAGTATTTTTAAATTCATTTATAAAGTCTACTGAATTTTTATGGCGTAAGTGTATGAAGTTATTAGCTAGAAACTAAACAGCTAATGGGTACGAGAAAAGCCCTAAATTTAATACAATAGGACGGAATGGAATGGTGGCACAATATGCAGCAGATGGGATAAGTGATTTTTGTGAGGTGTTGGGAAGGGTTTCAGAAGATTTGATCGCAGTTTTTATCTCTGAGGGGTCCAAAAATGAAGGATTTTTAAGTATCAGATTATATGGTCCTTAGTTTAAAAGGTGGGCAGCTAGTCGTCATGGACAAAAACGTTTACACCGATGATGTCGCTAAGCTCTTCAGTCCCGGAAATTTTCGGAGAAATGTCATCATGATTTCTTTTGATGTATAATCATTATTTACTAATGTTCCAGTTGAAGTTGTGCTTAAATCTCTAGAATTAGCTACTAAGAAAGTAGAAAATCTCTTATTGCAAGTCTTTAGAAAATTTTTATGATACATGAAAAGAGTTTCGTGACTGGTATCTTAGTGAGTTTGGTGAAGGTGACGACTTTAAAAACGAAATAGTGTGATTAGACCGAGCTGGTGTGGGATCGTTTTTCAAAATTCTTCTAACACTCCCATTACAAGCATATTTTTAGTAAATGGCGCTGAACCAAAAGTCGAGGATTATGGAGAAATCCTATTTTCATTTTCAAGATATTCTCTGGTGTTCTTACCGTACCTTCAGGAACCAGTGGTGTTTTTGGAGTTAAAGAGCCTGTGGACCAAAGCTGATTAACCGATTTTAAAGATGGTTTCACATGTTGGAAATGCATGATGCCGTTCTATGTTGAAGTGTACTTCTGGGATATGCTGAAGTGTAATAACTTCTGGGATCCAATCACTGCGTTTCTTCTTCTGACAAAGGCTATGATACCTACTACTAGATTTGAGAGTATTTGGTAATTGTAATCTCTACACCTAGTCCTGTAGGTTCTAATTATTATGTGCCGCTGGTTTCTTGTCACGAGTTATTGTGATGGAATTCATATTTCTAGATTCATGCAGACAAGAACTCAATAAAAATTAATTTAAACCTTAACGAGTGTCCACTTGAGAAATAAAAAAGTAGAAATAACAGTCCACTTAACTATGCTCAAATTCCTACTTCAGTTTCACTAATTCTACCTAATTTTAACATGCTAAGCTTTCATCTGTAGCTTGCCGTTTTGGACAGGAGTTTTTCGAATCAGCTACGCTGGATAGAATTAAACATAAATATTCCTCAGCAGCTAGTTGCTCTCTTTCATCATTCAGTTTGCTTCCACATACCTAGATCAAGACTCGGACTGACATTCTTCAGACAGCAGATAACTTCAGACAGATTCAGACAGACTCAGATCCTTCCATGGTTCCTATTAACCTACTTATACTCCTATGCCTGTCTCAAAAACCTACATAACCATCTGGAGGGAACAAACAGTGTGACGAAATAAAAAGTGATAGAAAAGACGCAAATTAAAAACCCAACTTATTAGTTAAAAATAAACAAAATTATTACATGACATCGTACATAAATACGCGATGTTCCACCGACTGCGAGTTCTGCAATAATTAAAATATATGAAATGAAACATTACAGAGTAAAGACAGATTAGATCATTGCAGAGTAAAGGCAAATTTAAAAAGGTAGATTACATTAAAGAGTAAAGGTAGATTAGATCACATAAAATTTGCAGTAAAATTAGTACAATTTGATGTCATATTAACTATGTAATTTTCATTCAAAAATGACAACACCCTGTACCCTGTAAAAGAAGTGCTATTGCACTAAGCTGATATGGCAATCTGGAGAAGTATTTCTAAATCTGTCTCAGGGAAATTACCTCAAAATATTGCAAGACAAAATTTTTCATGATTTAAAAGTTCAACAAAATTATGCAAGACGGTGCATCTCCTTGCTGTGGGGATTGTTGTTCGAGAATTTTCCTCAACGAAATGTTTTACACATAGCTTGGAAGAAGGTGAACTATTGAGCCGTTACCAAGGTTACCAGACTTAATATCATGCAACTTTGAAATTTGGAGAGTAGTAAAAATAAATTTTTACGAGGTAAAAAAAATTGATGAATTGAAGGATAGAATTATTCTAGATTTTGAGAGTTTGAAAATTGTTATGAAATGAGAAGACAAATTTCTCACTTGATTTCAATGAGAGCTTTGTTTGAGTAATTCTTATGTCAATTCTAAAAGTAAACGGATTAGGTAAACTTTAAACCACTTTTATATAAGTTCAAGCAGATGAAGCAGTTCACATTGCAGTGCAGTACTTGGGACTCCACTCTATGTGCGAGTTTACTGAGACTTGAACTTCTTATTTAGTGTTAGCGCATTCTCAGATCTCTAACCAGCTTAAGTGCTTCACCAAAAACTCAACTAGAATGACTTTTCAAAGAATTTACTCTTTTGTGCCTTTACTTATAGCCTTATCTGTGAGGTATTTTCACTGCATGAAGTCAATTTCCTTATGACAAACAGAACTACGCCTTTCGCCTCCGGTGCAGTGTCTCTAAGCCCTAAATTTTACTACCAAGCGCATTCTTAAATTCTAAAAATATTTCTGGCCCTAAATTCTGCTGCCCGGTGCGATCGCACAAGTTGCCCCGTCTGTAGCACTAGCCTGGATAGCAAATGAATACCTTGTATGAAAAGAGATCTAGGGTATGCGGAGTTGAAAAGCAATAAAATATGTATTATGAATTTTCATATGAAAAGAGATCAAGAGTTTTGAGCGTTAATATACAACAGTTTATCAATAGAAAACATGCTGAGTATCAACAGGTCATGGGATGCGACTCTTTGTAATATAACTCAGAGCAAAGTAAGAGCTTATCGGAATAAAAAATGTTCAAGTGATATGGCGCTAGACTAAGCTTCATTTGCGGACACTAGATGTTGGTCCCAGTGACGATTTGGTTGTACGGGCTCCACCAGTTAGCACTGAAGAAAGAAAGGGAATCAAAAGAACATGACTTCCGTTCAGCCCCATCAGTTCACAGATATTAGTATTTTCACTCGAAGAGTTGCTCCTAGAGCCTTTGAAGCCCGAAATGCAAATATACAATTATTCATTTAGACAAGAACCGTAAAATAACCTTTCCTGCAGTTTCGTGCAATTATTAGGAAAGTTGTCTACACAGGCGTAATAAGATATTAAAAAGAATAATGAGATATATCAATATAAGAATTGTCTCATTTTCTATTAAACAGTCTTCTAGAATGAAGAAAAGTTCACGAAAAGCATGGATAAGGGCCATTACAGATGATACTATATCAAGAAAACTAATAAATCGTGTTTTAAAATATACTTGAAAGTTGTTATTAAATAAGCAAATCTATACTGTTAAAATATGTTTGTTTGTGGCATTATTTCGTCCGGAACGGTAGGGACTTAAGTTTCGACCAACATACATACCCGATTTCAAAAATTCGTGGGAGGTCATTTCAACCATTCTCATCTTCGTATGAGTTTAATCAGCCGAGATAGTAATTAAAATCTTTGAAAACGCTAATTTTCTCACTCATTTTTCCGAGTGACAACAGTCTCGCTCACTGGAGATGGAAATCTGCTTTATTTCGAAAAGTGCTGAACTGTTCGCTTTCAAATCGTAGAGTTTGTTAATAAAAAATTTGTAAGTTTTACAAAATATGAAATAAAAAAATAGCATTGCCAAACTTTCAATATATTATTGTTATATAAGGTCATATTCTGATGTCACAAGAAAACACGCGATTTCATGTGACATCCTTGTACGTCAAAAATTTTTCGTTAATGTCAGCATTTTAAATAAGTAGCTGCTGTTGGCAACTTTTTTGTACCTTTTTGTTTTAGGTTAGAGTAATTGACACTATGTTATTGCTACATTAATTTTTTTTATTGGTATTGAAAAAAAGGTGTTATATTATAGTAAATTTAAATCATGATGTCACATCTATACGTATTAACCTGACGTGTCCAAAGTTTTTATTTCCTGGTTTGGCAACAAAACAATTATTTACGAATTGGTTATTAATTGGAAAGAATGAACTGACTTCATTCATATTGAAATGTTTTTATCCACTTTCTTTTCAGATGTACATAGAACTCATAAATTTTGCTTTGGTCGCAGCTAGCAACTTTGTATTCAGTCCATTAAATTAATAGTTCATTTTATTTTAATTTTTTCAGGACATAGAACTTATAAATCTTGCTTTGGCCATAGCCCACTAGTATTAGATTAAATTTCGAAGATATGTATCTTATTAATTTGCATGATACTTAAACACAAATACACATCCCTAATTAAAAAAATTGCTTAGATTACTCAACTATGGCATTGATATTTAGTGACAAAAAATAAAATAAATAAAAATTATTATTTTGCATAGTTTGCTTCATTTGCATGAATGACTGACTTTCATTTACTAATGCATGTTGTTAACATTATGTTTTTGTTTCTTTTTGCTTGTCAGGGAACTAGTTTAAATGGATTGGAGAACACACTAAAAAAACTGTTGCTGAATACAAAAGAATGACAATTTTAGATGATCGGATTATGCAAAATTAAAATTAAAACTACTACCAATAAGAAAAACTTTACTTAATTGATTCTTAATCTTTTAATTGCTTCGCTTGAAAAAGGCCAAATCTAAGCGATTTAAATTTCTAAGTGAAGTAATCTGCAATAAATCAAGATGCAAAAACTGCAGTATATTCAATATTGTACTCTAATATTCAAAAGAATGTAATAAAAAATTGATATCTACAAAGTTCGAAAAATGAAACAAAGTTTAAAAATGTTAAAACAAAACTAATCACACTAATAGCGAACATTTTAATTAAAAGTAAGAATTATTCTTAATTTCTTAATCTATTACTTGTTGGAAGATAAAAAAGTGCTATGTAAATATGAATCCACTCTCTTTAACACTTTTAATTGAAATTGCATAAGATCTTAAATCCGAATGCTTCTTTCCTTTCTTCCAGTTTTAGATTTTAAGATCGTGATTATGAATAATTGTAATGGGAAATCTGTTATTAAATTTTAAGAACTTGATTAAAGAAATTGATGAACACGCATGTTAAAAATAAATTATTTATTCTGGAAGCAATTAGACTTTAGACTTTGAATACAGTAAGAAATAAATGATTTCAGTAAAGTTAAATGTAAATACTTTGAAAACATCTCAACAACAGTTGGAAAAAAAACATAACTCACTTTTTCTCCTAGCACCTCAAGAAGGGAGCTATCAGTTTTGTATCTATCCATTTTCGGAAAAAACAAAATAAAAGTTTACCATTACTGGAATTGGCAGCTAAGAGAAACTGTTGTCATGGCAACAGCCTATCATCCAATCATACGCTTAAAGTTATGTTTCTGCGGAGACTTTTATTGGGAATGACTCAGACAGTCTAAATCCTTTCCTGCCAATCACAGATCAACACTTTGTAAACAGAAAGCCAAGAGAACAATGAAAATGAACGGACAGGTAAGCCTGGATCAACTCTACCATAAATGTTTAGAGTGTAAGATTGAGTAAAGTTTACTGAAAGAACAAATCCTGATTACATTGTAAGTCAAATAAATTTATTTCGTGTTTCTAAAATAGACCGAATATTTTCACGATTGAAAATAAACGTGGGAATCACAAAATGGAAGTAAAATAAATTCTTGTTGAAAATTGATCTATTCTAGAATGGTTTACTTGCAAAATTATTTCTGAATACTGAATAGTTTTTACATTGTGCAGCGAGGATAAATTCCGAATTTAGTATAAAACTAAAATTTTTAATTTTTAAGTTATATTTTGTTTATTATATTGCATTCAACTAAACAACTAATTTGCTTTCTTTAATTATGGATAAAACAAATTTCTAATACTTATTGTTTGGATGTATCGGCATACTACTAGTCGTTTAAGAGTAATATTAATTTTTATAAGATTATTTTTATATAAAAATAAAATACAATTAAGATTTGTAATCATGTTCATAATTCCAAATAACAGTATTCTAGCATACTTAAATTTTTCCCCCAATTTATCTTTTTTATACATTAAAATCTAATTTTCACTTTACAAAAAACTGCAGCACGCTTTTTGCCAATTAATTAATGAAAAGCGCTCTAACAAACAATAGGCATTAATCTGAAATTTCAGATTAAAAGTTTTCCACTTTTACTTTCTTTCTCTCTCTTTTTCGGTCAGAATTAGAGATTAATCTCGAAATGAAATTTTACGTTGATTCACTATAAACGGAGAATCACTTTTCAAATCGCTGTCATCAAATATTAAAGCTCTGTATGATTTTTAAAGAAATTAAATAATATAACTGCATATATGTACATTCTTCGCATTCTGAAAAAAAAAAAAAAAAAACAATGGTACTTAAATAAACTAGATCTCTACTTGACCATGCACACCTGGAAGACCGAATTTTAAATTTCGAAATTGATATCGTCTATTTTGTAAATCTTTAATGACTTTTTGATCAGCAAACTCAACGATTTGATAGCGAACAGTGCCAAAACTATACGAGACGAAACATTTTTATCTCCAGCGTACGAGACTGTCTATCAGAAAGTATGAAGAACGTGATATTTAATAAAAAAGTTATCACTCAAAACATTAATAATAAAAAGATAGAAAAAAGTTTCGTAAGCCATCTTACTAAGAAAACTGAACATTTATAAAACAAACTGAGAAAGACTGAAAAAAAATAGAGAAAAATGTATACCAACACTTAACACTACATCGAGAATTCTAAACGTATGCTGATTTAATTTTTTTTTTTTTTTTTTTTGTAATTTTGCTGTTGAATTGTGTATGGTGTAAGTTAGAAGAAAATGATGTTTAATAATAAAACTAAACAGAGAAAAAGATATGGATTGCAAAGACCTTATTTTACTCTAACCAATTATTTTTAGTTTAAAGTAACTTTCCTTTTTCTTCTGATTTCAATTTCGTGCCAGAATGTAAATTTAATGACACGTATGCAAATTTAAGTGAGTTGGAAACAGTCATCAGTTTGAAGAGTTTGCGGTAGGAGAGTTAGTTCTGAGTTTATGCCGCGTGCTTGATTTACAATCTTGTAATTGCACATTTGGTGCTAGCCAGTTTCCTTAGATTATATTGATATTCTAGGTTTGGCTTAGCTGTGTGCATCCGATTTAGGGGTTTAGATAGAGAAGGAGCCAGCCGTGTAGCTAATCTTACTTCATTTTGATTGTATATCTTATTTACTGTTCAAGCTACTTAGCCGCAAGTAGTGGTTAAATTATGAGTGCCGAGTGAGTGCGTTTGTTCAGTTTGGTTAAAATGAAAAGGTTATTATAACCTTCGTCTGCAGTTATCTGTTCTTTCAAGACCTAGCGAGAATTCGCTACTTAGTCGTTCAGTGGGGTCTTACCAGTTGAGGATTTCAAAACACACAAGAATGTTAGCAGGAGTAATTGCAAGGGCAGGTTGGTAGACTGCGAGCTCAAAGAGAGCGTATAAAACCTTAACTAATCCTTTTACTCAATCGCTAAAATCTGAAAGCTGTCAGATTTCTTAATCTCTATTATTAAATCATAAAAAAGAAAGACCTTGTAGGAATTCAAACATTAAGTTTCTTCTTTCTTTAAACAGCTCCGACAAGGCATTTGAAATTCGGTAGGCAGGTAACAGTTGCAATTAGAAAGGAAAATCCGAAAAAGAAAGCAAGAGGAAAAATATTGCTATCAAGAATCCATATTTATACTTCTTGACAGTTGCTAAGGGACAACTGATTTATGCAAATTTTCGTTTCCGGCAGTTGCGTAATCGCAGGAAAAATATGTGCAATGGCGTTGTAGGGCAAGCACTGTAACCTATATAAAAGGCAGTCCTGGAAATATTGGCTGGTGAGAAATATTGACTGCGAAATGTCATAAGACATCACATGAGTGAGTACTGTCGTGTGCGAGCAGTTGAACATCTCGATAGAAACTGTAGGAAGACCGCTGTAGCTCAAGAAGGTAGGTTCGTCATCCTAGTGGCAAAAGGGAACAGAAATGCTACTCCTGGCAGCCCCCCTCCCGGGGGTCAACGCAGTTAACTCTGGGAAGCTACTGGCTAGGCTCTGTACCTAGGCAGTTTCGGCGACGGCGACGGAGGTAAAAAATCAGGAGCTTGGCGGTTCTAGAACCTCAAAAGAAGATCGTTACATACGGTTGGACTCATAGAGGTAAGAAAGCGCTACTTCCTGGGGGACTGGCGAAAACTACTGCCTTGTGAGGAGAAAGGTAAGAACTCTCTACTCCGCCAAGTGGTTGACCCCCGGAGGGGTGGTAGCTCTGCGGTAAGGAGAGATGTAAGAACTCTGTACTTCGCTTGGTGTGACTGGCCCACAGGGATTAGGGTCCGAAACCGCGTAGTACTGGAGGGAGCACTTTAAACATCGAGTCAGATCTCTAGGCGTGTATGTTCTCCGCCACGGTGATCCTGAGAACCGAGAGTGGTGACTTCGCAGGCCCAGTAGGTAGCCGTGGTTGTAATGAATTTTCAAAGTCTGCCACCTCGGATTGGGAGCCCGGGGTGGTAGCAAAGATGAGATTTATCCTCTTTGGGGAACGATAACTGGCGATCCTGTCCTTGCCTCTGGGTCAAGTTCGAGCAGTGTCTAATGACGAAGACAATTATTATTATTACTGCTGGCAGCATAGGTGCAATGCTAACGCTAATGACACTATCGTATCTGCAAGAGCATTTTTCGGCGGTTGAATTCTATTCAGAAGCCTGTTGCATGGATTCTTCTTCTAGCACATCATCTCTGGACCATCTTCCTTTGGTGTAAGGAACATATTCATTGGGGTCAGCAAATTTTGTTCAAAATCCCGCTCTGTAACTTTACCATCAACAGTAATTTTGGCCACCAGCTAGATTGAAGAGAGGAGAACTCGTTATCATTCCCAAAATGTACAGGAAACTGATCGTTGTTGGCGAAGGGTAAATGTGCGGACGGGTATCACACACAGTGGCAGAACTCTTCTTCACATCTTTGATGGAGGCACTGTGATATCGCAGTGGTATTGTATCGACATTCTCTTAGCTCATGACTTTTTTTATATCGTCGTGCAGGTCTTTCGGATGTTCTGCTTAAGGATGATAATATCCGCCCACTTAGGGCAACTGAAATGTCTGACATACTAGCGAGGGAAGGCACTGGACGCATGACGTCGCCTTCATATTCCCCGTATCAAAATTCCACACAGTACAGTCTATCGCCTAACGTATTGCTCAAAAGTAGAATATGCATGAATAGTACAGAAACTCAAAATCACCAGAGATGAATGGGACACAGCCCCCTAAGCTTTCTTTAATACTTTAGTGGACAGCATGTGTAACACATGTCAGATATGCATTAGTGTCCGAGGATTGATATCTATCCTTATTTGGAGCAGAATGCAATTTGTAGTTAAATGAACTTTTGTAGTTTCACGTTCAATTATTTACCAACAATTAATCAAAAATTTGACGAATGCCGAATTTTTTCCAGTCATATCTTCGAGTGTCGCAGGAAAATTGGATTCCAGGGGTATCTCTGAAAATGGATCGCACATATCCGAGCATTTGGATTTATCAGACTCATTTACTGATATATATTCTACGTTGTACATCACAGAATTCTGAATTATTAAGACGACATATCTACAAAAGAAGGTTCCGATTAAGGAATGGACTGCTCATCAGTTTACCAGACCAACATACAAATATGGCAGTTGCTACCTTTCGTTTGATTAGTAGACATGACTGCCTTTCAATGCTTCACTTTCGACAGGAATTACTTCTGGTCTAGCAAGACGCAATTAGTAATGCCCTCCACGTTTGGATGGCGCGAGACCACTTCACAAATTTAAAATTTTTTGTATTTGTACTCGTTTTTGGTGTCTCGTGTTTGTATTTTGAGTAGCAGTTTCTTTATTTATATGTCTTTTTCGCCTAAGGGGTTTTACTCATTTTTACCTCCAGATTTGATTCATTTAAAATAAAAAAATATTCAATTACTGAAGTAATTATTTTATTTCCTGAGCAATAATTCGTCTTTAAGTCACGGACCTTACGAAGCAGAAAAGTAAGATTAGTTACCAAAACCCGAAGGTCCAAACTAATGGCTAAAACTTAAATCTGGTACTCAGATACAATAACATTTCTTCAATATGGGATATGAGCACAGTGCACTCAAGTGAAAAACCTATGAATTGCAACAAGCAGAATGTGTGCACGTTTATTTGATGCTTTTTTCGCTGCAGTGAAGAATTCTCTAAGATTAGAGAAATTTATGGCTGTTGCTACATGAAATATTTTCACGTAATAAGTTATCGGTGTTCTTTTTTGGTGTGATTCTACTTAAAATATGAAGACGTCCTCATCAGCCTCTTAGGTTCATGCTAGAAATCGTGAGACTTTACGGTCATTGTAAGCAAGCCGTGTAATGAAAGTCATTGCGTAGTGTCGTAAATCATATAAGTTCTCTATGTGAATTGTCGAAGCTGCCAGCCTTAGTCTTACCATAATGTGCTAAAAAGGCTCCACAGGAATCTGATGATCATTGTGAAATAGCAATGATCGCTGCGATACGTTTAGTTTAGCAAAGAGTGAAAATAAAAAAAACTTGGTTCAGTATTATGATTCGCTCAATGACTGTAGCCTTTCTGAATATCTGCTAAAGAAGCGCACTTTGAGCGACAGTGAATCGATTGGCTTGCCCTGTAGAATATTCACGAAATTTTTGAGAAATGGCAAAATTTCGTAGGCAAAAGATTCGTGCTAATGATAATTTTTTTAAATTTCTATTTGACATGTCAAAGGCTTAGATAATTTTAGCCGAATTTTTAAAAGTCTTAACTATCAAAATATCAAAAATTTGATTTCTGAAGTGATGCAGTTGGATTTTGAGAAATTGTTTCGAAATTGTGTTGTAAAGCATTGACTCAGATATAATTGCATGATACATTTAAGGACAACAAGCAATAAAGACGTGCCCGAGTAATAAATTGATTAACATTACCTTTCAATCTTGATTAGAATAATTAGACCTCAGCAATAAATTGGTGAACGTTACCTTTCAATCTTGATGCGACTAAAAGAATATTTTAACTCTTTAATTCTTTACTGATTTGATTTTAAGAGAAATTAGCATATATGTTTTTAATCAAGGAAATGAGTTTTAGACTAGAATTTTCTATAGCTGGAATTCAAAACTAATAAAAGGTCAAGAATAATCCAGCTTCTGTCTGTTGTTTTAAGTGTTCATTTCCGCTGTTTCATTGAAATGCATAAATATTTTGATACTGCTTGAAATTAATGGATATTAACTGCCATAATTAAGATAATCAAATAAAAGCAAATATTTAAAGAGCATATATCTAAACATTTATGCAGATTATCCCTTTCCAACATTAAATTAAAATTATGAAATGACAGTAATGAATTAGCAATAAACAGGCAACTCTCAAAATTTACGAAATTTTTAAAGTGTTCCTTCTTTAAATTTTAAGAATTTTCTCTTGCTTTCAAAATGTGCAGCAGAATTTTTTCAATTTAAGAAAAAATAAGATTAGATTGTAAGGGAGTATTTGGAAATGAGTATGTAGTATAAAGTATGCATAAATGAGTATAAAGGCTTATGTAGTATAAAGTACGGTATAAATTATGTAGTATAGAGTATGTAGTAAAGGGGTATAAAGTATGTACAAAGGAGTATGTAGTAGAAAATAAGATTGAATTGAAAAAGTATGAAATTAAACCGAGGTTATCGATTATGACTGAATTTATCTCGCGTTCTCTAAAAATACTGTAGAGCTATGGAAAAAGATTTTGAAATATTTATTTTCGATCAAATGCATTTTTTGGGGAGGGGTGAGGAATATTGATAATCAATTATATCTTTTCGAAAAAATTCATTGATATTTTGTTATTTTCTCTGTGAGAAGTATTTGATACTTAATATAAAGACTGTAAAGAAAATGCTTAGGAGACTGGAGTAATAGTGTATAATTTAAGTAATAGAGTTTTTTAAAAAAACGAACTGCTTTTTATACGCACATCGTTTATACAAAATGTTTCAGTAGTCAAATTAGTGAGTCAAATCAGTCAAGCAGTGAATACTGGCCGCAGCGGGCAGAGAATACCTGCGGCAATAAGCAGGTCAAAAATAAGATAGAAGTCATACTGTCAATAACTGTCAAGATTATATCTAAGTATTATGTATGTTTAAGTAGTATTATACCTAAGTATTATGTATATCTAAGTATTATGTATATATAAGTATATAAGTATTATGTATATCTAAGTATTATTATATCTCAGTATTATGTATATCTAAGTATTATTGTATTTAAATATTATGTATATCTAAATATTATTATATCCAAGTATAATAATGTCTAAGTATTATATATAATATATCTAAGGGCTATAAGTCTCATGTAACTTATACAAGATAATGCTTGTAATATGTTTGTCAAATTTGTAATATCTGTGCTTATACACAGGCCTTGCATGCCCATATAACATCTATATTTATAAATGCAAGACCCTTCTTGTCATGATTTTATCTAAGAGTTGTGTATATCTAAGTATTATGTATATCTAAGTATTATGTATACCTAAGTATTATTATATCTAAGTATTATTATATCTAAGTATTATTATATCTAAGTATTATGTATATTATATATAAGTGTTATGTATATTATATCTAAGCGCTATAAGTCTAATCTAACTTACACAAGACAATGTTTGTGATATGTTTATAATGTCGGACCACAGGCCTTGTGTGCTCATCTAATATCTATATTTATAAATGGAAGACCCTTCTTGTCATGATTTTATCTGTTATCCATATAAGTATTATGTATATCTAAGTGTTATGTATATCTAAATATTATGTATATCTAAGTGTTATGTATATCTAAGTATTATGTGCATCATATCTAAGTATTATTATATCTAAGTATTTTGCTTATTATAGTTAAGCGCTATAAGTCTAATGTAACTTATACTAGACAATGTTTGTAATATCTATGCGTATACGAAGGCTTTGTATGCCCATGTAGTATCTATGCTTATACACAAGACATTGTATGCCCATGTACTATCTAAACTTATAAATGGAAGACCCTTCTTGTCATGATTTTATCTAAGTATTATGTATACCTAATTATTATTATATCTAAGTATTATGTATATCTAAGTGTTATAAGTCTCATGTAACTTATACAAAACAATGTTTGTAATATCTGTGCTTATACACAGGCCTTGTATGTCCTTGTAATATTTATATATGGAAGACCCCTCTTCCAGGATGAATATTAGCACTGTAAGACTTTTATAATAAAGTCAGGCCAGTTGTCGTCCCAGGCGACGCTCAGTAGTCAAATCCAGCATATTTCTTAAGATTTCTGTGAATATTCCTCCTGTCCTTCGATTTTCTTTTCTTAGCAAATGCTTAATTTAAAAGTATTATATTCGAACCCTAATTACCTTTCATTACGTATATCTTCTTTTTTTAAATTTTACTTAATTGTACAGCGATAAAATTAAGTTTGGAAGCCTACCAAAAACAAGTTTCAAGTTCTTGAGGTACTGAACTAAAAACGTGGCACTTCAGAAGCACTTAAGAGACGCTTCTGAATGTAAAAAGCAGTCTTCTAATCTTAGAGGAAAAAAGAGCGAGAGGGGATAACTTAAATGAGCGATTTCGCCAGAGCTATTATTCACTCTCTTTCCTTGATAACAAAAATATTTATGAGTTTTCTAAGATATTTTAAAAGTTGTCAGGTTCACTTAAATATCCTCTAAGTGAGATATGAAAAGGGTCTGAGGATAAAATATAGTCGCATATATTTAAAATATTAGTTTAAGAAAACGCATTCGCGAATTTGAGATATGGAACTCGGAAAAACTGATATTGTGTTAATTTAAATTAGGAGATACTAAAGATACTAGGAGATACTTAGCCTAAAAATCTCTAAATTTTGTAATTTTCATGCACTTTTTATCCTGTACTTTTCTTTGTTTTTGTTTTCAGCTTCTTTGCCCTTGTTTTGCACTTTTCTTTGTTTTTGTTTTCTATTTTTCTTTGTTTTTGTTTTACCTTTCGTTTTGCGTGTGTGCCTCCTTGTTTTTTCTTTGATTTTGAGCCTAAAGGAGCGTTAGCTCAGATGGGCCATTAGTCTCGAAACGGTATTTTGCGTTGAATCACTGTAAAAAGCTGAATCACTTTTCAAATTGTTGCCACCAAGTATTATGGCCCTTCATTATTTTAAACGAAATTAAATAACGGAGAATGAGCATGAATGTGCGTAGGATTCTAGCATTGTGAAAACCTTGCCTAGAGCCATCAAATTTTGAATAACGTAATCCTCCACCCAAACATGGGTACCTGGAAGCCTGAATTTTGAATTTCGGATTTGTTTTATTACCTATTTCCCATTTGTAAAACTTTAATGAATTTTTGACTAACAAATTCAAGCATTTCAAAGCGAGCAAAGGCAACACTGTACAGACTGTAAAGAAAAAAAATTTTTATCTCCAGCGCGTGTGGCTGTCTATCGGAAATTGTAAAGATATGCTGTTTTTAAACATTTTGTGATATTGCTGTTGAATTGAATTTGATGGGGTTTAGGTGCGAAGGACATGACATTTAGTAAATAAAAGTAACACAACATTAAAAAAACTCTCTTTCAGGCGTAATATAAAATATGAAAGCTTTTAGTTTTTTTTAGTCTTTTTTAAAAAATTGTTCACAAGAAAATTGACCGTAACTAAGATCAAAATTCAAGCAGTCAAATAAGAAGCGTTGAA
The DNA here is from genome assembly GCA_000611955.2 of Stegodyphus mimosarum. Taxonomy (NCBI): domain Eukaryota; kingdom Metazoa; phylum Arthropoda; class Arachnida; order Araneae; family Eresidae; genus Stegodyphus; species Stegodyphus mimosarum. Next base: position 116,187 of record KK117591.1, on the reverse strand, counting down.
TGTCTAAACTCGATAGTAACAATTTAACAATATCTGCTTGCTCGCAGTTGAGAACTAAGTCATAAAATTTAACAATTAAGTCACTTTGCTAATAGTAGCGGTAGTAATTAAAACAATTATGGGAAAACTTCTAA
>KK117591.1:102012-116018 GCA_000611955.2 Stegodyphus mimosarum | reverse complement strand
TCCTGCTAATTACTTTTACTGATGATTCAACGTAATGCTTCAGTGCATGACACCCCTCATATGAGGATTTACTGCAAAGACGCGACTTAGATGCTATATTCAGTCCTCCAATATGTTTATTAGTTGCTACTTACATATTAAATTAACCAACTTGGTGCAATTTGGCGACTTTTCCTCCGAAGAAAACGAATGATGATATAATATAATTTATTGCATTCATACAAATTGTTACAAGCAAGTTTTACGTTTTAATTGGATATTTATCCCGAAAATCAATCGGTGAAACTATTTATAAGCAAGGTCTTTTTTTTTTTCGTAGAAATTTAATATATGGGACTGCTATATCATCTCCCTTTATTATTGCAATTGGCAGTACCAAACATATATACACCCATACCCTTATCCTGCTTAAAGGTCTGTATCCGAATTTTATTTTCGCAATCTTTGGTAGCTGTCATATACTTCCAATTACAAGTGTTTCAACTGCGGAAAATATTCATGTTTTGACAATGTCAAATTAAAAAAAAATTAATATTCGACAAATAACTAAATCTAATTTTTAATGCAACTTCTTATTGCCTATACCTTTATATGGGGAACTTTTATACTCGTTATGAAAAAATATAATTATAAGAAGTTTGACTTATTGACCGGGATACTTAATTTCAAAATTTGCAACTTTTGATGCAATTTGCCTTGAGGGACCGGCGAAGTTAGAAAAATTCGACCAAGTAAGTTTAAATGAAGTGCAGAAAGAAAAACTTCTGCAGTTGAATAGCTCATACAAAGAAGTCATATCCTATCCACATCAGACTTTTCACCCAAAGGGGCGTTAACCCAGAAGGGTTATTAGTTTCGAAACGCCATTTTGCGTTATTTCGCTATAAATGTACGTTTCACTTTTCAAATTGTTGCCGCCAAATATGATCGCTCTGTATTATATTTAAAGAAATTAAATTATGAATAAACATTAAAGTTAAAAAAAAAATCCGAAAGGTTTCAGAATTTAAATTACGTCCAAAGGGGCGTTTTTTAAACATTTTGTATGTTACTTTTATTTATTGAATATCATGTTCTTCGCATTTAAACTATAAAATTCAGTTAAAGAACAATATCGTAAAATAATTTTAAACTGAGCATATCTTTAGAATTTCCTACACACAGTCTCACGCGCTGCAGATAAAAATGTTTTTTTTCTGTACAACGTTGCCATTGCCCGCTTTGAAATCCTTGAGTCTGTTAATCAAAATTTCGTTAAAGTTTTACTAAACATGAAATCGTTAATAGAACAAATTTCAAAGTTGGGCTTCCATATGCCAATATTCGCAGCAGGATTACGGCATTCAAAATTCGATGGTTTTAGGTACCGTCGTTTTATCACAATGAGAGAAACATACATACATTTATGCACATTCTTCATTATTTAATTTCTTTAAATATAATACAGGGCTGCAATATTTGGTGGCAACAGTTTGAAAAGTGATGCAGACTTTTAATGTTTTCGACGCAAAATCGCAAAACGAAAACAATAGTCCTTCAGGGACAAAGCCCCTTTGGACTAATAATCTGCAGGAATATTGTATATATGTTACTTGTAATCTGAAAAAATGAAGGTACATAGAGCCATCAAATTTCGAATAATGTAATCCTTCAGCCAAGCATAGGCACCTGCACGTACGAATTTGGAATTTGTTTTATTATCTATTTCATATTTTGTAAAACTTTTGTAAAAAGTTTTTGATTAACAAACTCAAAGATTTCAAAGCGAACAATGGTAAAACTGAACGGGAAATAACATTTATTTTTATCTCCAGCGCGCGAGACCATGTATATGGAAATTTTAAAGATATGCTGTTTTTAAATATTTTGTGATATTGCTGTTGATTGATTTTTATGTGGTTTAAGTGTGAGGAACATGAAATTTAATAATTAAAAGTAACACACAAAACGTTAAAAAAAACGCCTCCTTAGGCGTAATGTGAAATCTGAAAGCTTTCTTTTTTTTTCTTTTTTAGAGTCCGGTGGCATTTTTATGGCGATTACTTCAAGAACAGGTTCGAACCAATTGCTGTTTTCAGCGATTCTGAAGTAAAATATTGTATTCACGCAGAAATTTTACTTACGTTCTTCGACTGAGGATAAATCCCACAACGTATGTTTTTAAAACTGAATTTAAGACAAAAAGATAGCGTTTGTTGCATAAAAATCTGTTGTACTACCAAATAAATGAATAGATAAAATTAATGAAAATGATACGAAAATGGAGACGAGACGTTGCTTATTAAAATTGAACTGTTTTCCGCAGCAATTAATTTATGAATGCCTTAAGAATAAAATAATGTTTTACTTAATAAATAATGTTATGCTTATTAATAAAATAATGACAGAGTTTAGAGTAGTGTATGGTGGTTGCTCTAATACATAAGTATCTACTACTTTTTAATTTAATGTTATTCCATTAATTTTACCTTCCTAACCGGTAAAGCTGAAAACTTCGATCAATTTTTAGTTCGATTTCAAAATTAAAATGATCGTAAGGACAATCTCTGATAAAAAGAACTATAAAAGATCGACATTCTCAGTTTGACTTCTCAATCTAGTAATTATATATTTCAGTTTATGACTCCGTTTAATATTATAACATCCAGATTTCAAAATTTTAGTCTTACATTCGCAAATGGAACTTTTTAGAACGAATTCAAATGCAATTTGTAATGTCATTCAGAATTGTTGCTACACATCCAATGTAAAAATTTAATCTGATTTGTTGAAACTGCAATTTGACTATTAGTATAGGTTTCTTAAGTTTCACGACAGCAAAATGTTCAAGTGAATGTTCTGTAAATCGAAATGAAGAAACGTTAATTATATAAGAGTATATATTTTTATACTCTTATAAAATTAATGGTTTAAATATAAGTATATATATTTTTAAGTGCTCTCAGACCTCTAAATCTAACCTTATAAACACAGATATCCCAGAAAATATTCCAGTGGAAGGGGCAAAGACTTGAGACGAGTAATTACACAGATAAGTGTTTGCTTAATTATATAAATTTGGTCATAATCTTGCCTAAATATATAAGTAATATCACATAATGCAATATTACGTCAAGGCAAAAACATATATGTGTTACAGTGAAACACCGAAATCTGGAGAATGTCGTCGACTTTCACCGGTGAATGTCAACATTCACTTAGTCGCTTGGTGTATGTTCGAAATATTTTCCAAATACTCTTATTTTTGACTTACACCAGTGAATGTCGACATTCACCATGTGCTAATGGTGAATGTTGAATGTATTGAGAATATTATATTTTCTTCTCCGTAATTCAGTCGCGAAAAAACACTCAAGTACTTAAAACACACAATACACTCAAAATGAGAAAGGAAAATAATAGAAGTTAAAAAACTTACTTAATTATACAGTACGTAGTAAATGCGAAAATAAAATAATAGTAATAAAAAACTTACTAAATTATGTGATTCAAATCTGATTAATTGCAACAATTTAAACTATTGTGAGACTTTGAATTGCACAAGAGGCCCTCGCTTTTACAACTGCATTTATGGGAAACAGCCAGTCGCCTCTCTTTTCGACCTACACCAGAGCATATCTGTGATTGTCGACATACACCGGTGAGGGTCCGAATGTACAAGAATGCAATGTTATATTCGATCTTTCACCGAGGTATTTGGCGAATGTTGACATTCTCCGGTGAAAGTCGACATTCTCCAATTTCGGTCTTTCACAGTGACATATGTTTTATAAATAGGATGCATGCATCAAATTCGATGCCAAAAAGAGGGAGGACAAATACCACATTTGCTCCCTCTGATAACCCTCATGCTATCAGATCAAGTCAAATTGCAAACAAAAACATAAAATAATACTTGGTATTAATAAATTCACAATCAGTGATACAGTTTCACGTCCCAAAATTAAAAGCTAGCGAGCCCACCAGCAAGACTTAAAAGTAGCGGCAATGATGATGAAGCATTAAGTTGTGTAGTCCGCAGTTTTGGACGTAAAGGGTGTTGGAGATTAGGATTCATGAAAGAGAATAATTTTTTTTCTCCGTTAACTTGCCCCTGTTGCCAAAGGCGAAAGTGATCATGTTCTATTTCTGATGCCAAAGTCTTGATTATATAGAATGAGACTTAACAAAATAGGAAATCATACTCTGTTGTTATCATTACAAATCTGATCATCTAACATTTTAATAAAATCTCTGGATGTAAAACAATCTCTAAGTGAACTCGTATTCTCAATTTTGATTTAGTCTTTCAAAAGTAGCCTAGTATCAGAGGAATTATTTTTTTATTAGAGACACGGTTCTTCGATTCTATCTTCCTTCTATCTTTTTTGAGTTTTGATGATTCATTTTATAATAATGTATGTATGAATCAGTTAGGAAAGTCTTTTTTCATGCGGCCTACCAAATTTGAGAAGACGACAAGTGTTTTGTCCCATATCTTATTTACGTCGAACTGAAGCCATTATGTTATTCATCAATTAAACTCCCTTTTTTATACATTTAATTCTCATGATATGATAAAAGATTCTTGAATTATTTCTTTTGTAACACATCCTCCCATAGAATGGCTACATACGCTTCAGAGAGTGAAAAATTTGATGGAAATGGAAATGATAATTACTATTTACTCTCTGGTAATATTTTTAGTATGCTACACTAAAAAAAAACAAGTTATTTTCACCTATAAAACTTATCTTTGACACTTATTCAACTGCAAGTCACATATTTTCCCCATAATAATTTCTTTATTAAGTAACATATATAAGGAGGAAATTGCTCCTTCAAAAAAGTATTAGTACTGAGAAAATGGTTTGTGAATTCTAGCTTTTTTACTCAAGTTGTTAGTAACATAAAAAAACTATTGAAAGTTAAATATCTTTTCCCAAATTTTTATAAATTTTATGAGAATAATAATCATCAGCTAAGAGCATTGTTTATCTACGTATCAATGTATACTAATCGAATAGACGCATGACGATGTCTACGAATTTAACCACGCATCTAAACTACGTGTCTAAATGCCACATCTGTATTTCTGTAAGCGGTGGTTCAGTTATTATTCTATGATCAAATACTCAATCTAGTTTTTAAAAGGATTTATTAAATACGAAACAAATTAATCTAGTCTAGAATCGAATCTAATGGTACATCTGATGAGCAGCGTTCGAGCCGCGTCATTGCAAATCAAAAGTCAAGTTCTCACTGTTGCCATTCCGAGGCAGAGAAAGGTTTGTTTCTAATCAAGACGGAACATCGGCAGAGGAAAGTTTCTAGTCAAACCGAAACAATCATATCTTAAGTAAATCTTAAATTTATTTTTAAGAACGTGTTTAAAGCTTAACCTAGTTAATTCGTTAAAGCCTATCAAATACAATACCATATTTTTTCCCCTAGCTTTATAACGCCAGATTCTGAGGAAAAAAAAAAGCATACTTCCTTTCTTTCTCAATGCGCTTAGAGAATGAACTCCCCTATATTTTAAAGGGGATTTATCTTCCCAGCGATTATTTCCATCTTACAAAGACAAACTCTCCCAAACTACATGCGAAAGTCACGCCGAAACTCTTCCTTCTAATTTTTGAATTTCATGTCAGCCTAATACAAGAATCGATCAATCAGCGAAGCAAATATGAACTGACATTCAGTTAACGATTTCGCTCTGTGGCTGCACATTCATGTTTAGACAACAATAAAAACAATCGAGATTCTAGTTACATGGAAGTACACAGAAGATACTGTAATATAAATATTATTATATATTCTTCTTAGAAAATAGTTTTTCTTTCTTTTTTTTTTAAGAAGTAATATTATGATAGTTACCTGTAGTTTATCCATGATTATTTTTCATTTTTTATGTTCTTACTGTAACTGCGACCTTTGGAAATTAAATTATTCGTATAATTTTCTCCTCTCCAATTTCGGAAGATAAAAATTAGTAAAGAAAAAGATAGGGGTGAGAATAAGCCAGGAAATATGGTATTTTTATAATGCTGCTCCTTGCTCTTTAAAATTATTAGAATAATTATTATTTTTATCAGCTCTCAGAAACAAAGGAAATGCAAATGATAGCTTAGACTTTTTACTTTAAATTACTAAATACCATTGCACTACTTACTTTTAAGCGAGGAAAACTCGCTTTATATGACTGTGTTATTACAATCTAGTATTTAGTTTAATTTAATGCTGTTTTACTTAGTTTTTCAGTATCACTTTTAGCTTTAATCAATTAACTTATTTTTAATATTGCTTTAACTGACTGTCTGTCAGCAGTCTAGAAATGTTTTATTTAATTTAACAGTATTACTTTTAGCTTTAAACTATTAGTATTATTTTACTTTTAACACTGCTTTAATTTTAACTAACGGTTATTCGAATGATCAGCAATCTAATGCTGTTTTATTTAATTTAAATGTATTAAGCTTTAGCTTTAAGCTATTACTATTATTTTACTTCTAATATTGCTTTAACTGACTATTATTCAAATGATGAGCAATTTAACGCTGTTCTATTTAATTTAACATTATTACTTTGTAGACACGTTGGATTATTTAGAAGCAGGAGAGATGAAAAATGAGCAATGTCCTCGCCGGGACTCAAACCACGGACATCTTGAATACGCGCCGAGCGTGTCGACCACTACACCACAAATGCATGCTAAGAAGGGAGAAATACCTTATACACTCCTCCTTTTAATGGGAGACTGGGGATTAGGCCCAAGGCCCAAGGCGTTAACTTCCGGAGTACCTTTGCAATTTAATGCAATTACCTCCACAGCTTAATTAAGAAAGACTGATATAATTAAGAAAGAGCATTGGCTAAATAAAGAAAACAGAACCGTTAAGGGTTGAATGAAAGAGGAAATAGATAAGGAGTCTGGGGATTAGGGGACCCAATTGCCAAATCCTGGTGAGAATCATTATCCACCACCTTTTTTAATTCGGGCGCCACTGTAGAGACATTAGGTTATTTCGAAGCCGGAAACGTGAAAAATGAGCAATGCCCTCGCCGTGACTCGAAACGTGGACCTCTCGAATACGCGCCGAGTGTGCTGACCATTACACCCCGAAGGCATGCTAAGAAGGCGAGGTAAATACCTTATAACTTTCAGCTTTAAACTATTACTATTATTTTACTTTAATATTGTTTTAATTTTAACTAATTGCTATTCAAATGATCAGCAATCTAACGCTGTTTTATTTAATTTAACATCACTACTTTTAGCTTTAAATTATTACTATTATTTTACTTTTAATATTGCTTTGATTTTAACTAACTGTTATTTAAATGATAAGGAATCTAATGCTGTTTTATTTAATTTGACAGTATTAATTTAGCTTTAAACTATTACTATTATTAGTCGAAAGGGGCTTTGTCCCTGAAAAACTATTGTTTCGTTTTGCTATTTTGCGTCCGAAACATTAAATGTCGGTTAACTTTTCAAACTGTTGCCACCAAATATTGCAGTTCTGTATTATAGTTAAAGAAAGTAAATAATAAAGAATGTACATAAATGTATGTATGTTTCTCGCCTTGTGATAAAACGACGGTACCTAAGCCATCGAATTTTGAATGACGTAATCCTGCTGCGAATATGGGCATCTGGAAGCCCAAGTTTGAAATTTGGAATTTGCTTTATTATCGATTTCATATTTTGTAAAACTTTAACGAATTTTTGGTTAACAAAGTCAATGATTTCAATGCGAGCAATATCAACGTTGTACAGAAAAAACATAAAACCTCCAGCGCGTGAGACTGCGTATCAGAAATTCTAAAGATATGCTCAGTTTAAAATTATTTTGCGATATTGCTGTTGAACTGAATTTTATGGTTTAAGTGCGAAGAACATGATATTTAATAAATAAAGGCATGTTTACAAAAAAAATGTAAAAATGTAAAAAATCTGAAAGATTTCAGATTTTAAATTACGTCCAAAGGCGCGTTTTTTTAACGTTTCGTGTGCTACCTTTTTTTATTAAATATCATGTACTACGTACTCAAACCATAAAATTCAGTTCAAAATCAATATCCCAAAATCATTTTAAAATGAACATATCTTTAGAATTTCCGTAAGTCTCGTGCGCTGGAGATAAAAATGTTTTTTTTTTCCTTACAGTGTTGCCATTGCTCGCTTTGAAATCATTTAGTTTGTTAATCAGAAATTCGTTGAAATGTTACAAAACATAAAATCGATAATAAAGCAAATTTCAAATTCAAAATTAGGGCTTCCAGATGCCCATATTCGCAGTAGGATTACGTCATTCAAAATTCGATGGCTCTAGGTTTTATCACAATGCGAGAAACATGCATACATTTATGCAGATTTTTCATTTTTTAAAATTTAATGCAGAGCGATAACATTTAGTGGCAACAATTTGAAAAGTGAAACGGGCATTCAGAGTGAATCGACGCAAAATCGCAAAACGAAAGTAAGAGTCCTTCGGGACTAAATCCCTTTGGAATAAAAAAACCGCCCTTTTAGATGTAATTTGAAATCTGAAACATTTCAGATTTTTTTTTTTTTTACTTTTAATATGGCTTTAATTTTAACTAACTGTTATTCAAATGATCAGCAGGGGAATGTTTAAAAAACCGCTGCACTTTTATGTGTAAGGATGGTCTTGCCCCGTCTATTCTCTGGTAATGTAAATGGTCAACTCGTCCCGCTGGATATTGGAAGTCCAGTATTTCGAATTCTGGTGAAGGCACACTTGACTCTGAAGATGCTCGGCTTGGAGGAAATAGTTTCATCGTATTTCAGATGAAGTTTTGTTATATCACTGTATTGTTCTTGTATATCATTGTATTTAGGAGATAACCTTACTATTAACCTTAATTTCCTCTCTTCTGCATGTGTAAATAGTTTATGTAAATCAAAATGAACTTCAGATTTAGACTTTAACTATCATTTTATATTAACTTTTATATCCTTGAAAGACTATAATAAATTTTAAAGAATTAAAAAAGAAATTTAAATTATTTCTAACTGCTTAAATGAGCATTTTTCTGAATACCTTAAAATTATATTTTTAATTAACCGAATTTAGATTTATTATTTGCATAATTTTTTACCTTTTAATTCTTTTTCCGAAACTAAAATTATTCAAACTGTCACTTGAAATTTCCTGAAATTATTTTTATTCCTAACACCTGATGAAACAAATGCACGATATAATGTACGTTTTTACTGATATTTGAATTGCTTCAAGTTTCAAATTTCTAACAACAGTATTTTTTCTCTGTTAGAATCTTTATTTTTAATCTCAGCAGGCAAAAAAAGCTTGAATCTTTGCCAATTCACATCTTTTTGATCCTTCAAACAAGCGCGTTTATAAAAGCTTCAAATATTCCCGCTACAAAATGTACTTGCAATTCCTACTCAAAAATTAAATTTATTATTAAATCTTAAAATACTGTATTAAAGGCAGATATCCCGAAAGTCTCAGTGATGAAACAAATTTTATAATTTAAAATTAACCCATATTAAACGCAAAGAGCAATGGTAAAGTTATATCTTACAGCATTAAAAGTATGCAATTCAATGGAAACAGGGCAGGGAGCAAACGAAGACTAAGCGAGTACATTCTCACTGTCGAATTTCCGAACATCTTAGAAGCGTTCTGGCAGTGGTGGCTCCCTCTGTACGCCTCCGAGTTCCAGTCTCAGCCAATAGGAACCTTCCATTTCTCTCAATTGGGTGTGGCAGAGCTTTTACGGTAGCTAGAACGTGTCTGCTCCACCCCTGCTAAGAAAATGAAGGCGGCCTTTGCGTAGCGGCATGATAAATCGCACCATCCCCTTGGGCTACGTAAGGGGTGCGCCTAGACAAAAAGATGCCGCACTCGAGATTTGAAGAGTTGTTTCTTTTTTCTTCTTTTTTACCCCCTTTCTCAAGGAAGATAACGAAGAAGTTTATTCTCGTTTAATATTATTACGGTTAGAAGGTTAAAAAAAAAAAAAGCGTAACCCGTTTCGCACGTAAATGAGGACACAAGATAACCTTCAGGATTTAACATTCGCAATAAATCGTGAATCACATGGATTATGGAAGTATTCCTGAAGCACGTACTCGAAAAAAATAATTTAAAGCTCAAATATATAATTGAGAAACACAACAGCGAGGAGTTGTTAATGTCTGTTTGAATTAATCGCTTTAAGAATTATGACTGGAATCAAGGCACAGAAATCATAAAAAGGAAAAAAAAATTAATCATGATGATGGCTGAATCATAGTCGAAAATGCAATTTTAGAATTTCTCAGCATTTCTTCAAGGCTTGTGTTAAGTTTTCGTTAGTTACTTTTAAGGAAAACAAATATTCCGTACAAATAAAATCGAATCGATCATGTAAGTGTAAACATTGGAGACAAATAATTGCATCAGTAAATTTTTATTTGATTATTTAACTCTGGGGCAAAGATTCAGAAACAGATTACAATACTGCATCAATACAATGACTATATATTTGGCACTGAAATTTTTAAGTTTTAAATTATATATATATATATATATATATGTATACTACACTATGTAGTATACTATATATTATTATACTACTATGTAGTATAATAATATAAAAACATATAATGATATAAAACATCAATATAAAAATATACTTTTTATTCCATTACAAAGAGAGGAAGAGCAAGTGCCCGTTTGCCTTTTCTTGCGTATGTTACGGGCAAGATAGATATTTTTTTACGATTATGAGCCTATGACATTTCTCATATCTGAAGACTTTCACAAATTGGGAGGTTTCAGTAATTTCTGGTTAAAAGTTAAGGGTTCAAATAATTAATTGCAAGTATAAGCGGTATGGTACCATTTTTAAAACGCTTTGCAAATCTAAATAATTTCATTGTTACATGAAAGCAAATTTAAAATACATCTTCAGGCTTTAGTTTCTATTGCTCTATCAGTTGCATGTGGAAAAATTTCGCGACTGAAAAAACGTCATGTTTTAGTTAAACTTTGATAATAAAAATAGTTTAGTTTAGTTATGGAATTTTAGAACTTAAAGCGAATCGGTTTACTGACCACATTGAAATTGACACTGGTTAGTCTCACACTGAAAACCTGGAAAACAAAAAGTCGAAAAAGCAAATCAATTAATGCTTTTTCAGGTTCTTGAGATTGTTCAAAAATATCCCCTTGAAGTGCCTAATTTAGAGTAATATTTTGCACCTTTGCCGCAGCTTCTCACAACTGCCTGAGTCAAACGTAAATAAATATATCTGATATCTTACTTCGTTCTTATACATGAGTTTCTTAATTACATTACATAAAATATGTAAGTTTCCAAAATTAATTAGAACTAACTTAAATTCCTAGGTTATTATAAATTTGTTAATTTTATTTAATTATAAATTTCCTTTCATAGCATTTCAAAATGACCAATAAATTTTCATGGAGTAAAATCACACGTTTAATAAAAAACTAAAACGCATTTTCATTAATTACTTTTTCTGGTGGCTAAAACTCTGTTATAACTTCTCCTTCCCACCAATTTTGTTGAGTGATATTTAAATTACTATTATTAGCATGTTTTTGTGTAAGGAAGATTATCACAATATAAGAATTAAGGAAAATTTATTATATTAATTAAGGACAGGAATTAAGGAATCTCCCCCCCCCGTACAGTGTTGCCATTACTCGTTTAGAGATCGTTAAGTTTCCTAATCAAAAATTCTTTAATGTTTGACAAAATATGAAATAGATAGTAAAACAAACTACAAATTCCAAATGTGGGCTTCCATATGCCCATATTCGAGTAGAGGACTATGTTATTCAAAATTTGATGGCTGTAGGTACCGTTGCTTTTTCACATACATAAATTCAAACAAATTCGTCATTATTTAATGTCTTTAAATATAGCGCAGGTCTCTAATTTTTGGTGGCAACAATTTGAAAAATGAACCGACATTTACAGTGGACCGTCGTAAAATGCTAAAACGAAATTAATAGCCTTTCTGGGTAAATTGCCCCTCTGAGCCGAAAATTTGAATATCTGAAAGCTTTCGCATTTTATATTACGCCCAAAAGTACATTTCTTTAACGTTTTGTGTGATACTTTATTTATTAAATTAAATGTTTTTCTCACTTAAACCACATGAAATTCAATTCAACAGCAGTATCACAAAACATTTAAAAACAGCATATCTTTAGAATTTTCGATACACAGTCTCGCGCGCTGAAAATATTTTTTTTTTTTTTTCTGTATAGTGTTGCCATTGCTGGCTTTGAAATAGTTGAGTTTGTTAATCAAAAATCTATGAAAGTCTTACAAAATACGAAATATAGAATTCGAAATTCAAAATTGGAGCTTCTAGATGCATATGTTCGGGTGGAGGAGCCCTATTCAAAATTTAATATCTCTACAGTCACGATGACTGAGTGCGATGGCTACAGTGCGATGGCTGAGAGTAAAGAGTTAATAGCAAACTAGATTTAGCCAATTATCATCTTTATTTGCAGATTTTCAGGCGTACTATAATAATTCCTTGTAGATAACATACTCTTTAATCATAGCAATTACGATAATTTCTTATATGCTCAGATAAAAAGATACGACTTAATTTCAGGCAGGGAAGCATAAGCGGCGCAGATATATTTGCATGCAGGTCAGGAAAAAAGGAACGTAGTTCCTCTAGAAGCAGAATTTATTCTGCGTAGGTTCAAATGTGAATCAAAAACCATGATTGGTTAATTTTACTTTTAGCTTCCTTTTTTCAAGCAGCGTTACGTAATTTGAAATGATCTCGAATTTGGGAGAACAGATGAACTGAGGTGTACAGCACCCAATTTAGAATGTTAATTTTGAGGTCGCTAATTATTACTATCGTATTTGGTTATATCCTACATACACATAGGCAGATTATTCAATATATTCAGTTTCTTTAAAAATAATATAGGTCGATAGTATTTGGTGGTAACAATTTGAAAAGTGATTCGTCGTTTATAGGGGACAACGCCAAATCCCCTTTCGAGACTAATGGTCCATTCAGGCTAACGACATTTTGGGCTAAGCATTCCAGACTAAATTTTCTGTTTAAAAATTTCAGTGCCAAATCGGTACTCAAAGCCTCCCGAACTTTCGAGGTACATCGCTAACAAATGAAAAGTTCTTTTGTTCCAGCATTAAAATAGGAAAAGCAATTCAATTACCATTTCCTCACCAAGCTATAAACACTGGCCTACACAAACAACAGATGAAATCATGAAGTCTCCGGGAACTTCTACAAAAAACAATGTCTGGTGCTCTCCAACAGCTCAACAGTTACGACCTGCTGCAGCCTACAATTCCCGGCGAACGATTATTCAAGAAAAAAGGGCTGAAAAATATCCTCGGGAGTTTCCAAGGGTTGGGTTAATCGAAAATCGCTTCGCAACTACCGGAATCGAGAAATGTTCATTAAAAATTAATGTCTTGCAGTCAGCGGCAGGATAATTTGTTCTCTGGAAGATGAACATTAGCCTCTTGCTGAAGCAGGAAGAACAGTGTCAGGGAAAACTCCCCCACCCCTTCTTCCACGCTTTCTCTCAGGATTTTATGGATTAATCAAGTGGATCTACCTTTTGAGGCTAGCTGTTTTGCTTTGTTATTTTTTTTTTTTATCCTTCCAAGAAGTTTCCAAAAAAATATGTTTCCCGAGAAACTAAAAGGGTAAAAATATATTTGAAATAAGAAGCATTAAAATATGGGACTTGTAATATGAATTAGAATACTTAAATGTATGAAGAATTGATTTTAGACGAAAGAAAAATTTAGGCGACAAAGAAGGTTAAAATGAGGCTTCGAATTCAGATATTTAGAGAAAAGCTGTTTTATTTTTTCTTTTAAAGAATTCAGTTTCTTCATTTGAAGAGTGCAAATATAAGTACATGTATTTTTTGTGATAGCTGAAATGAGCTATCACATTTTATTTATTTAAACTATTTATGAAAAATAAGAAGCCTATAAACAAAAAAATC
>KK117591.1:35701-91581 GCA_000611955.2 Stegodyphus mimosarum | reverse complement strand
ATTAATTTAATTAAACAGTTTACATTTAGTTGTTAATTACAGTACTAATTATTAATTTAATTAAACAGTTATTTATATAATAATTAAATTTATTAAACAGTGATTTGCACGCAATTTATTTAAAATTCATTTAAAGCGTTTAGATATGGCCTTAGTCATAATAGCAATTAAATTTCTCAAAAGTTATTTAGAGTTATTTACAGTGTTTATTAGTTCAAAGGGATATTTGCCCAGAAGGACTATTAATTTCGTTTGGCATTTTGCGTTGGTTCACTCTTAATGTCGGTTCAGTTTTCAAATTGTTGCTACCAAATATTAGAGTACTGTATTATATTTAAAGAAATTAAATAGTGAAGAACTACATAAATGTACGTTTCTCGCGTTGTGATAAAACGACGGTACCTAGAGCTATCCAATTTTGAATAATATACATTTCCACCCGAATATCTGGAAGCCCAAATTTGAAATTTGTTTTATTACCTATTTCATATTTTGTAAAAGTTTAACGAATTTTTTATTAACATATTCAAGGATTTCAGGATTTCAAAGCGAGCAGTGGCGACACTGTGCGGAAAAAAAAATCTATTTCCAGCTCGCGAGACTGTGTATCGGAAATTCTAATGGTATGCTCATTTTAAAATTATTTTGCGATATTGCTGTTGAATTGAATTTTATGGTTTAAGTGCGAAGAACATGATATTTAATAGATAAAGGTAACACACAAAACGTTAAAAAAAAGCCTCTTTGGGCATAATGTAAAATCTGAAAGCTTTCAAATAAAAAAAAATTGTTATTAATTTCAATTTTATCACTTAATTTAATTGTTATAATAAAACAGTAATTCCAAGAACATCATTCTGTGTTCCCAGTAACTTTTACATGAACAGAAATCGCAATACTATTTTATATAAACCTCTTTTGAAATAAATTTCAGGTGGCAGATATGAGTTTTGTTTTTGATGAAAAAACCCAACGGTTGTTTCTAAGTGCGTAACTCAAGCTATCCCGCTATTCCCGCATTTGAATTTTAACGTGATATATATTACACATGTTTTTAGTTTTATAAAATATATATTCTGGGTAAAATTAACAATTTGATTGATATAGCTGTTAAATAAAACTGTATAGATTTTGAGAGCAACTAACATAAGTCTCTCTTCTTCGGGTGAGCGGGGGGGGGGAAGGAATGTTGAGCATATTTTTAATACAGAAGACGTTGCTTATTTTTGTTTAATAAGTAAAGCTAATTTAATAGTTTATTTTAATCAAAAATCAGGTTTTAAATTTCAGTCTTCATGGCATTTTATTTTCTAAACAATCCTTTCTGAATAAATCACTCGATTTTTCATTCTCAAAATGGAAAATGAACTTTCAAGCAGAAAAAATTAATTGGCTATTGGCTGTAAAAGGAATTTGTCTCAAAGGTATTTGACCAATTTTTCGTTTCATTGTCTAAAGTTTTTTAAAAGCGTTCTTATTTTGAGGCATGAAAATAACAAAGTGAAAAATATTTCAAATTTAATCGGAATTTTTGTTATTGATTTTCAAATTACCAATAACAAACTTTGTGACTCTTACTGCCGTGATGCGTTCAATCACGCACAAATAAGCTTCAAGTTTTGGAGCTCGCTCAGTCGGGTCCTGCTATTTGCATGTCTAGACCTGTCTTTCAAAAGCATTCTGCGCAGTGAAACGTCAACAATTTCCGGCATGAAATTACCATTTCCACTAATTAGATGCCGCCATTGTTTGCCCATCTGACAGATAATAATTACAGAATTTGAAGCTTGGCTTGTCAGGCCTTAAAGTGAAGCTCCGAGGGACAAATTGAAAAAAAAAAAAAAAAAAAAAAAAATTAGGCATGACAGTCAACTAATTTAAAATTCATTTAAAACATTTAGATATGGCCTTATTCATTCAAGTGAACCCGGAACCTATTCAATATGTAATTACCGCGAACGAAAGAACTTCGTATTTCTTAAAATTTAAGCATATCCTTTTTTTTTTTTATTTCCTTGTACAAAATAGAAAGGAAGTATTGTAACCGCGAACAAATTCGGGTATCACTATTTCAAAGAAAATATTCATTTTGACTGCTATCGAATGCAATTTAACGATTTTTTGCGTGACATCTGTACGTAAGGACAGAATAAAGGATACTTTTTTCCACCAAAAATTATGAAAACTGATTTAAAATGGATCCTGAAGAGAATGTTTCGTGGCATCTGTGCGTACGTATCTCCATAACTGAAAAACGAATAACCTCAGAAACTTGAAATTTTGTATATAGGACTGGTATAACATGCACATGTGCACCTGCTATTTTGGTTGCAATCAGAAATATTAAAAGTATACATATATATGTATATATGTATATATATCCACTCTGTTACTCGGCTCAGTGAGCTCAGTTTCTTTATTCTTTATATTTGTAAATTGTGCATTTTTTTTGCTTTAAAAATGATTGAAATACAGTGTTCTCATCTTCCGGTTAAGGATTTTATTCCTTTAGTTAACCTGCATGTTATAGTTGTAGAATTATCAACAATTTAAAAATTGTTTAAGCGTGGTTAAGCCCATTTTTTTTTGCCATAGCAGCCATATTCGTTTACACTTGAAACTTAGGAGAATAGGGGATTTGCTGGCAATCTAGAGAAACTAAGCTTCGCAACAACAAAGATAACTCCTTCATTTATTATTGCGAATTAAATCATGCTTAATCCATTCCAGAATTTATTCGAGGAAATAAGTGTTTAAGATTTACTTCGTAATTTTTAATAATATATATTTTGAGTTTTTATGTATTTTTGTCTTGTCGCGAAGTGAGAACTGAATTAATTGAATGAAATATACTGAATCGTCTTTAAAAACTGTGTCTTTCTTTTCTTTCTGTTTGTTTAATTTTATGCATCGTTTTAGATTTATTATAGTATGTGAATAGAATATGTGGCAACGATTAGATAATTCTTCAGGTGATATAATTTTTGTGCATTCTAAGTTATAAAATGAATGAGATATAACGCCGTTAAGTGAACCTAGCGCCATATTGTCGCTATAGTAAATAAATATATTGAATTTTAAAGAGTGCGCTTTCTATTATGGTTTATGCGCTATCGACGAAGTAGTAGATTTAATTCAATCCAATAAGTTTAAATGAAATGCAGGAAAAAATGCGTATAATTTAATATTCCCTGCAAGGAAGCCATATGGCGTGCACATCAGATTTTTGTCTAAATTAAGCCAATTAAAGCCAGCAAAACCAAATATTTCAGTACTGCGAACCAATATTTTGCGAAACATTTTATGACCCATTCTAATGCATAACATAATAAAATATGTTCCCAGTTTTACGAAAAAAGTTAGGAAAAATGTTGCTAAGCTTTTTTATGCTGTCTTCGAGTTCGCAGTCTACCAGTCTGCAGTTGCACTCACTCCTGTTAACCCACTTATTTCGTTTTGTCTTTTTAACTTTATTACTAGTAATTATTATTATCTTCACGCTTAAAGCCATATCCAATTATTAAGCATTATACAATCACAATTATTAAGCATTATATTTTATTAAGCAGAACATTTTTAAGGCAGTGGCGCACAACCACATTTTATAGCGCACAACCTGTGGAAATTATAAGCTCCAAACACGTTAATTCGTAATTTGAGGCTGCTATAAGCAAAAGATAAACGGTATATTGCATCCATTTAATACTTTTTATCAAAATAATATATTTTATAAGATATCTTAGCATGACGTCACCCTTTACTCTTCGAGAGAACATTCTGCCTCTAGGTGTGGTCAAACACGATGGAAAAGAATAATCACACGACAGTTTGGCGCGACTGCAACGACCCTAGGGTCGAAGCGATGGGGATCGTCTGTCGCCGGACACTTGACTTCGTGACCCCCGGGAACGACAGCCCGCAACCTTGTCGGCCGTCAGTCTGTCAGCTTCTCCGAATGCTTCTGTTATCCTACACGAACTTATCTCGCCGTTGCTCCGAATGCGGCATGTTTTCACCCTCGCTGATTTATCAGCTGTTACTACATTCTCTTCTTCAGACGCTTACAAGTTTTGAATAGTTCCAGGTGCAATCTCAAGTCACTGGAGAAGCAAGAACGAGATATTTTAAGCCTTTAAATTCTCTTGCTTTGTGTTAAGATAAAAAAAAAATTACGATTTTTAATTCGTACTTATGTTTTTTTTTCTTTCCTTTTCATTCCTTTCTTCTTCTTCTTTTATTTATTTATTTTTTAACATCACAGTCTATTCAGAGTATTTGCTCTGTTCATCAGCAAAGAACTGTCAAATGGAATATGATCTGCCAACTGAGATGGGTAAAATTAACTTCTGCTGACGATTTCTTCTGCATTTATAGAACTTATTCAATTTTACAATTGTTCTTTGAACCTAAGAATTATGAACAATGTTTAAATCATATCAAATGAACTTTTTGTCGTTTACAGAGGTACTAGAATCTAAGTGTCTAGAGTAATTAGGTTATTTTGAAGCAGGAACATAACAATTGAGCAATGCCCTCGCTGGGACTCGAACCTAGATCTCTTGAATACGCGCTGACTGTGTGCTGCCGTTACGCAACGAAGACATGCTGGAAGGAGAGAGAAAATACCTTATAAAGTGACTAATGAAGTATAAATTGTAAAGTATCATTGTATTATTCTAGAACTTGGAAGAATCCTTCTTCCGAGATTGAGTCCCGGTGAGGGCAATGCGCATTTTTTACATCACTTAAATAAACAAATTAAAAAAAAAACAAACATAATGGCGCCCGAAATAAAAGGTGATAGATCTTAATTCGTCCCCACCAGGATTTGGCGACTGGGTCCCCCTTCCAGCATGCCTTCATGTTGCAGCGGTAGCACACTTGGCGCGTATTCGAGAGGTCTACAAAGTAAATAAACTACAAAAATCGTGCTTCCAAGAATGTATGTTGTAAATCGCCACAAAGGATAGTAATAAAACAATTAGTAGAAGATACTGCATTTGCAAACTAATTATACAGTGTAGAAGACATCAAAATCTATAATTATTAAGAATTAAAAAACATAGCAAAAAAACAAATAACTAATTAAATAAAAATCTGAAAGCTTTCAGATTTTTATTTTTTAAAATTTTATTTTTTTTACGCATACATACGCGTTTTGAGAGCATTTGGGCTAACGCACTTTTGGCCTAAAATTATTTAAAAACGGGATATCTTTAGAATTTCCTGTAGACAATCTCACACGCTGGGGTAAAAAAAATTTTTTTTTTTAATATAGTGTTGCTACTGCTCGCTTTAAAATCGCTCAGTTTCTTAATCAAAAATTCATTATAAGATTTAAAAGTATTAAATAGATAACAAAACAAATTCGAAATTCAAGATTAGGGTTTCCAGGTGCTCATATTCGGGTGGAGGACTACGTTATTCAAAATTTGATGGCTCTAGGTTTTGTTGTTTTTTCACAAAGCAAGAAACGTACATACAGTCATGCAGATTCTTTAAATATAATACAGGGCGATAATACTTGGTAGCAACAATTTGAAATGTGATACAGCTGTTTATAGTGATTCGACGTAGAATTTCGTTTCAAGACTAATAGCCTTTCTGGCATAAAGTCCTTTGTGGAAGAAGAAAAAAGAAAAACTTCAGTGATTATGCACATGAAGATGAATTAGTAAAACTGCAAGATAAGGAAAATAAAAATAAATTTGGCATAAAAAAAGTAGCGTTAGTTTGGTGTAGATTTTGAATAAAACTTTATTGATTTCAAAGGCTATCAGATACAAGTCCCTTCTACTCTGAAACAAAATTATTTGGTATTTTTCTTTTCCTTTTCCGATCTGATCAAATTTCATATTTAGTTATCAAAATTCATACTGAGCTATTGGTATCAATATCAGCTACCAATACTAATCAGTATTCAGTTATCAAAATTCATATTGAGCTGTTAATTTCAATATCAGTTATTAATGCTAATCAGTACTCAGTTAGCAAAATTCCCATTTAGTTACCAAAATTTCTAATCAATTACTAATATCAGTTTCAGTTATTAACAACAATCGGTATTTATTTTAAAACCAATATTCAATTATAAATGCATTTATTAGAAACACAAATTTTGTAAATTTTAAGTTTTCTTAATTTTCTAAGCCGAGGTTAAACTAAGTGCTTATAATGTTCCTTATATATGAATAAAATTATTTCCAGTAGTTTATTCAGTAAATTATGAAATTTGAAGAATTAACTAAATTAAAAAATAGAAAACTAATGTAAGAATAAAGTAATTGAAAAAAAACTTCTGAAAGCTTTCAAATTTTATATTATACCCAAAGGTGCGCGTTTTTTAACGTTTTGTGTGTTACCTTTATTTACTAAATATCATGCTCTCCGCACTTAAACCATAAAATTCAATTACGCAGTAATATCACAAAATAATTTAAAAAGAGCATATCCAGAGCATTAGAATTTCCCATACACAATCTCGCGCGCTGGATAAAAATGTTTTCCTTTTTTTTTTTTTTTTTTTTTTTTCGTACAGTACTGTCATTGCTCGCTTTGAAATCGTTGAGTTTGTTGATCAAAGACTGGTCAAAGTTTTACAAAATATGAAATAGATAATGAAACAAATTCCAAATTTCAAATCTGGGCTTCCAGATGCCCATCCATATTCAAGTGGAGCACTACGTTATTTAAAATTTGATGTATCTAGGTAAAGCCGTTTTTTCTCAGTGCGGAAAACATACATACATTCGTACAGATTCTTCATTATTTAATTTCTTTAAATACTGCAGGGTTCTAATATTTGGTGGCCCTTCTGGGCAAATTGTCCCTTTCGGCTAATAATAGAAGAATAAAACTCTACCGTTTTCGAAGGTAATCAGAGTCAAACATTAGATTCCTCGTCTTCAGGAGTAAAACATTTTAGCAAAATACTTTTGCATAATACTATTTTGAAAAATACTAAAATAGTTGTCGCCCAGATGGTATAGTGTTTAGGGGAGCCTACTACGGTACCGAAGGGCCCGGGTTCGAATCCCGGAGAAGACATGGATGTTTGTAAATGTATAGTGTCGGTGCGGCATGGCGGCACTTTAAAAATGCGGCGAGCCGAATGTCCTCTCGTGTGGATTGGTGGGAGACCCCTGGATTCCCCCCCCGGGGTGCTCTCCCTCAAAATTGGGGGAGGAAAATAGAAGTCCAACCTCTCTTCGGAGTAGGCTCTGGCAATCATTCTTCCATGTAGTAATGAACACTGCAACAACAACAGCAACTAAAACAGTTTCGCAAAAATACTAAATGAACAAAAATCTTAGCACAAACCTACATCTTATCTCTAAAATACTACATGAACAAAAATTGAGGGACCTATGTCTGATTACCTTCGAAATCAATAGAGGTTCATTCAAAGCATTGCCTAATTTTAAACCCAAGGGAAAAGATCCGTAAATTTTAGTACTGGATTTGCTGTAATTTCCCAGCTATCTTTATCCTATAAGCCATATATGTAATGTCCAATTTTAAATGCTACCTCACAACAACCATTAAACGATTGCTTTTATAATGACGCATGTTGTAGTAGTTAAAACATCACATTTACATTATTTTTACTACTAATCATTATAGATTCAGGACAAATATCCGCCATAGGGCATTTCTCCAGATGAAACTAAAGTATAAAATAATATTATGGATGTAAAGCCTTCCGCCACTTTACTGAAATTTCGAAATTTCTTCTGATGAGGTGTATTAGATAATACGCACCAGAGTTTAAACCTAACGTGTATTTTAAAATGCTTTTAGTCAAACTACGAGGTATATTTAAAAAAAAAATGTATTAAAACTATAAAACAAGTTTAAAAACTATTTGAATATTTAAAAGCTCGAACATCATTTTCACTTCCACGGTAAAGTTTTTAGAAGTTATCCGTCGAGAAGTCATTATTTTCATCGCAAAGTCTTTTCGTAGGCGTGCTTATATTTATTAGGCTATGAATCATTAGGCGGTACTGAAAATCAACTAAGAAAGCATCAAAGTCCTGTCTCGGATGCGTCTAGGGTTACCATATTTTAAGAATATCTTGGTATACTTTATAATGCTTGTTGTATTTAATCAAAAGTCGCCAAGGTTTAAAAAACTCGCGCCAAGACAACGACATGTTGTACCTAAGAGATAGACAACTTACAAAGGTTTTAAGCATTGGGGGACATTTAAAAATGTTTACCTGCAACAACATGTGCTATAAGTAATTAAACAAATTTTTAATGAATATTAATGAAAATATTAAGCTAAATACTTTATTAGACGCATATTTAAAAAAAGTATGCTACATGTGTAATTTTGCGATTTCTAATAATAGCTAAATTGTTAAATTTTAGCTATTACCAGACGCAAATTTTTTATAACTGCTGTTTTATCTTGAGGGAAAATATAGAAAATAGAGTTATATTTTTATTCTTAATGAAGCAAAAGATTTTGCAAGTGACCATCGAATAACCATTTCAGTTCCTCTTTAATAATAAAATATTCATATTTAGGAAAATCATAAAATCTAAACCACATTTGTAGCAATAATTTTGAGTCCGTTAAAAACTGAGAAATACATAAGTCCTTTTCAGAATTCTGATCACACAAACAATGCTACATAATCAGACCATTAGCTAGCGTATACATACATTTTTGGCTATTTGTTATATATCACTTCAACTCCCATTATATTCTGCTATGTGGTCTTCTGTTATATTGAATTTAGATTTTCCACAGTTTTAAAAATTCAGGCGTTATGCCAATTAAAAAAGATTAAAAAGGAAGGGAAAATTTTAACTTGCTCGAGCTAAACAAATATTAATTCTTTTAATTAAGGTACTTCTCTTGTCTTCTTAGCACGCCTTCGTGGTGTAGCGGTCAGCACGCTCGGCGCGTATTCGACAGGTCCGTGGTTCGAGTCCCGGCACGGCATTGCTCATTTTTCACGTCTCTCAGCATCAAAAAAATCCTAATGCCTCTGCAAAGGGATTTTAGCTATTGTATAGTAGAACTTTAAACAAAAGTATACGTAACACTTCAAAGCAAGTATTATCATGAATGAAAAAAAAAATCTGAAAGATTTCAGATTTTAAATTACGTCCAAATGCGCGTTTTTTTAACGTTTCGTGTGCTACCTTTTTTTATTAAATATCATGTACTACGTACTCAAACCATAAAATTCAGTTCAAAATCAATATCGCAAAATCATTTTAAAATGAACATATCTTTAGAATTTCCGTAAGTCTCGTGCGCTGGAGATAAAAAATGGGTTTTTTTTCCGTACAGTGTTGCCATTGCTCGCTTTGAAATCATTTAGTTTGTTAATCAGAAATTCGTTGAAATGTTACAAAACATAAAATCGATAATAAAGCAAATTTCAAATTCAAAATTAGGGCTTCCAGATGCCCATATTCGCAGTGGGATTACGTCATTCAAAATTCGATGGCTCTAGGTTTTATCACAATGCGAGAAACATGCATACATTTATGCAGATTTTTCATTTTTTAAAATTTAATGCAGAGCGATAACATTTAGTGGCAACAATTTGAAAAGTGATACGCCGTTTTTGTGTTTCCGACGCAAAATCGCAAAACGAAAGTAATAGTCCTTCGGGACTAAATCCCTTTGGACTAAAAAAGCATTATGAGATTTTAATACAGTCTGTTTCCCTTGAGGGTTTCTGGAGAGAAGCAGTTAGGTCTTTCTCTCCTCACTCAAGGTTTAACTTCTGAAAAAATCACCAGAATTTTACTTGAGGGTGGTAAACAAAAAATAAACTAGTAAAACATTAAATAAGGGCCATTAAAATTAAGTAAAATATGAAGAAGAAAACAAAAATTTTACTAAATTAATTTAAATTAACAATAATTGGAAAATTTTAAAGTGAACTGTCAGAAATAAAATGAAACTAGCGCGCTGCGGCCAAAGCAAAGCTTAGAAGTTCTGAAAATAAGATGCATAAACACATTTCAAAATGAATGAAATCAGTTCATTCTTTCCAAGCAACAATCAATTCGCAAATAATTGTTTTGTTGCCACATTAGAAAACAAAAACTTTTGATACTTCAGGTTAATACATATATGTATGACGTCATGGCATGCAGTAACGGGACGTGCAATCGCGTGCTTTCTTTGACGTTATAATAATAATATATTTAATGTTATAATTTATATATTTAATGTTTATATTTAATATTAGCTATTTTCATTCCATATTTTGTGAAATTTACAAATCTTTTATTAACAAACTCGACGATTTCAAATTCATTAAAGTTTTACCAAATATGAAATGGACAATAAAACAAATTTCAGATTCTAAATTCCAGCTTCTAGGTGTCCATATCCAAGTGGAGGACTACGTTATTCACAATTTGATGGCTCTAGGTAGCGTTGTTCTTTTACAGTGTGAAAACATGCATACAATCATGAAGATACTTCATTATTTAATTTCTTTGTATGTAATACAGGACGATAGTATTTGATGGCGTCAATTTAAAAAAGTGATACTCTGTTTATAGTGAACCGACGTAAATTGCCATTTCCATACTAATAACTCTTCTGGGCTAACGCTCCTTAGGGCTAAAAAAAAGAGGTTTTGTATGTTAAATTTACTTTGATTACCTATAAGTTAAAGAAATGTGTACAACAAAATTTCATTGTAATCGTCAGATTTATTATTAATAGAGGCTGATATATATAATTTATTGTAAACAGATATTAAAGCAAATTCAGAAATTTTTGGGGTGACAAAAGTCTGTTTTATTTAGGATGCTTACAGCAGAAAATAACGCTTCTTGCAAAATGTTATTAAGTAATCTAAATGAAATGATTAACTTATTTTTACGATGCTAAGATATATATTTTATAACATCATGTTTAATTTTATAATATCAAAAATAAATACCTTATATGTCTTCGAATGGCGACAATGTTTATATATATATATATACATAATGAACAGGATTCATTAATAACTGAATACAAAGTTGTTGTTTTCAGTTGGAAATAAATATTTAAGGAAAGAAAAATGAATGTTTAAAAATGTAAATCTAATTCTCATTTGCCTTTCCTACTTTTTCTTTTTTCTTTTCATTTTCCTTGCGTTCAGGGAAAAATTTCTTCTTGTTAAAGAAGATGACACTTTTTTTAAGCTTATTTAACTTATTTTCTTGTAAATAAATTAAATAATTATTCTTTCTGACAAGACGTGATTTGTACAGATTTTACATGAAACACTTTGCTTCATTAAGGTTTCAATTGCATTACTTTTCTAGATGTATAAATCACTGAGTCTGATGAGAGTTAGCAAATTATCCGTTTGAAAGTCTTGTATTGTGTGAATGTGTACACAAAAATTAACCTGTTATTCTTTCTTACTTCTCAAGAAATCTAGAGGTAAAGTAGCATTGATTAAAAACTTGGTAATCTTCAAAGGAAATGAGCATTTGCAAACTCCGAACTCAAGAACAGCATTTTTTCCTACTTTGAAAAGTAGAAAGTATTTTTGAAGAATTACGGCTACATTCTAGCTTAAATTAGAGAAGACGGTGTAATTATATCGGATTTAATTTTTGCTTGTAATCCTTAACATAATACGGTTTTTTTAGATTTGATTACATGTAATTGAGACAATTCAAAGAACACGCAGCTGAGCAAAGATCGAACTGTTTGCTAGACATTTAGCACATTGTTAAATAAATAAGTTGTAGAGACGCTAGATTATTTTGAAGACAAAATCCTGAAAAATGGGCAATGCCCTCACCGGGACTTGAATATGGATCTCTCGAATACGTGCCGAGTGTGCTACCACGAAGACATGCAAAGAGGAGGGAGAAAATACCTCATAATACTCTCTTTTCCTAAAGGGCGACTGGGGATTAGGGGACCCAATCGCCAAATCTTGGTGGTGAAGAATCATCATCCACTACCTTTTTATTTCTTGTTAGAATGCAGTTAATTTTTGCTTGTAATCCTTAACATAATACGGTTTTTTTAGATTTGATTACATGTAATTGAGACAATTCAAAGAACACGCAGCTGAGCAAAGATCGAACTGTTTGCTAGACATCTAGCACATTGTTAAATAAATAAGTTGTAGAGACGCTAGATTATTTTGAAGACAAAATCCTGAAAAATGGGCAATGCCCTCACCGGGACTTGAATATGGATCTCTCGAATACGTGCCGAGTGTGCTACCACGAAGACATGCAAAGAGGAGGGAGAAAATACCTCATAATACTCTCTTTTCCTAAAGGGCGACTGGGGATTAGGGGACCCAATCGCCAAATCTTGGTGGTGAAGAATCATCATCCACTACCCTTTTATTTCTTGTTAGAATGCAGTTAATTTTTGCTTGTAATCCTTAACATAATACGGTTTTTTTAGATTTGATTACATGTAATTGAGACAATTCAAAGAACACGCAGCTGAGCAAAGATCGAACTGTTTGCTAGACATCTAGCACATTGTTAAATAAATAAGTTGTAGAGACGCTAGATTATTTTGAAGACAAAATCCTGAAAAATGGGCAATGCCCTCACCGGGACTTGAATATGGATCTCTCGAATACGTGCCGAGTGTGCTACCACGAAGACATGCAAAGAGGAGGGAGAAAATACCTCATAATACTCTCTTTTCCTAAAGGGCGACTGGGGATTAGGGGACCCAATCGCCAAATCTTGGTGGTGAAGAATCATCATCCACTACCTTTTTATTTCTTGTTAGAATGCAGTTAATTTTTGCTTGTAATCCTTAACATAATACGGTTTTTTTAGATTTGATTACATGTAATTGAGACAATTCAAAGAACACGCAGCTGAGCAAAGATCGAACTGTTTGCTAGACATCTAGCACATTGTTAAATAAATAAGTTGTAGAGACGCTAGATTATTTTGAAGACAAAATCCTGAAAAATGGGCAATGCCCTCACCGGGACTTGAATATGGATCTCTCGAATAAGTGCCGAGTGTGCTACCACGAAGACATGCAAAGAGGAGGGAGAAAATACCTCATAATACTCTCTTTTCCTAAAGGGCGACTGGGGATTAGGGGACCCAATCGCCAAATCTTGGTGGTGAAGAATCATCATCCACTACCTTTTTATTTCGGGCGCGATTGTAGAATCATTAGGATTTTCTTTTGGAGCAAGAGACGTGAAAAATGTACAATGCTCTAGCCGGGATTCGATCCTGAAACCCTCGAATACGCACCGAGTGGGCTAACCGTTACACCACGAAGGCATGCTGGAAGGAGCGAGAAAATACCTTATAAGTAAGTAAGAGATAATTATTGTATAACTGCACAAATATACCATTATATAATTCGTTGAACTGCATTTACAGAGTAGCTTTAAGTACTCAAATAGTAATTTGTGTTTTTTACTGAGGTCAAATACTGTTATGTAAGTAAATTATGTCTTGTTATGTAAGTAAGAACATTTTATTTTCTCTTTTATCATTTATCTTTATTCTCTTTATTTTTTTAATCAATTTCAAAATTTGTCAAATATATTTTATAAATAATCTTATATCTGTAAAAATAAAAAAAAAATAAAACATACATTTGTTTTCAATAATATTAAATGGTAAAATTGTCGTTTGATTTGCTTAAACACTAAACCTAATTCCTTTTCAACCAAACTAAAACAATTTAATTAATTTTTATTAACTTAAAGAATAAATAAGAACATAATATTATTTTTACACGGTATTATTTAAGTTGGTATCTGTCTTTGTTTGGTTCAAATTTTAAAATCAGTTTTTAATTCCTTTCTAGTAAACTGATTTACTTGAAATTGTACAGTATATGCATGTACTGTACATATTGTATTTCACAACATTTCTTTTTTTAAACTTAACGTAGCTCTTTTTAAATTGTATTGATGACAGGATTTTCCATAGATTTTTTATTGCATATTCTTATTTAACAATCAAAACAATCACTTCAGATAGATTAAATAGCATGTTAAAATATTTTCTGCTTCATATGCTTTAAGTACACATGCTTCCCATGCTGTATGCAAAAACCATTCATTGCCTTTGAAAAATATTTTAAGCTATTTTTTTTTAATTCTCATTTTGAACAAAAATATAGGGAACAAATGAAACTTTTTCCAAAGCACTGGAATTTAATCTTTTAATTTTAATAAGGGATTTGAACTAATTAGTATCGTGTCTAGAAATCTAAGTAACTGAACTTAATCTAAAACTTAAAAATTGCATTTTCACTAATACTAATTATGAAAACTGCTAATGAGATAACATTTCGGATGAATTTACTTTCAAAAAATATGCAAATGCAATGTTCCCAACTTGATGGAGGATTCAAATATTACAAATATAATTTTGGATGCCTTGCAAGAATTGCATAAGTAATGTTGTATTTCGTGAATTTTTGTTAATGATATGTTTTAGTGTATTCAGTATCAATGCTCTTTTGCATTAAATGCATATGTATGTGCATACATGCATGCATATTTAATGAGAAAAAGCACTAATGGATTCTAATCTTCATTATTCTTATCCTCATCATCTCATTCTAAATTTCTTCTGAAGCTCAAAAATGGATTTTGCTTTCTTCGAACTATTTTACATACGGTACAAACTCATATTAATTAGGTTAATTAAAAAAAGGAAAATTTAACATTTCAGTTTACACGAAGAAAGTTTTAAGTAATTTTTAGCTTTTAATGTTGTACATGGATTTCTAAACCAATTTTCAAATTATTTATTTTTATATGTGAAAAATAGTACTAGATAGTTTATATTAGTTTTCCCAATTTTTAACAATTTATTTATTTATTTACTTTATAGCTTACTAGATGATATAAGTACGCAAAAAATACCTATTGATTATGAGAAACTGTTGATTAATATAACGAGTTTTTTACTATTAGTGCAATAAAATATAGGTGTAAAAAACAACCTTGGCGAGTAATCGTATCGTGAAATCGCCAAATATGGAGAACTTCAACAGCACATTTTCTTAAAGGTTTTGAATAAGGTGACGTTCTGCCTTAAGATCACGTCATTTTAAACGATGATAAATGACGAAGAGATATTGACTTATTCTCTACGCGGGGGAAATAATTATAATGCTTTTGTTATTACTCAAAGGGAAAAAGACATTTTCTTTTCTTTCTCTTTTTTTACGACTGATGATAAGGGACATACATCAAGTAATAAGGAACAAAAACAATATCTGTCAATGTACTTACAAATCTTTAAAATAAACGACGAGAAACTTTTAGGAGTTTAGATTTCGATGAAAACGCGCTATTTATATATATGTACTACATTACATTTTTCGGTGTGTACGTCAAGTTTCGATTCAAAATGACGTCGGTAATTCAAACCGGACAGGGATATTTTTAAAGAAATATTTCCGATGCCAGTAAGTTTTTAGCCCGAAATTTTATTAGATGAAGAAGAAAAGTGGTGCATATCAAACCCCTTCGAGTAAAATACAGAGGCTGTTCGCCCATTTTTTGACGAATTTCCTTGTACTTACAGAAGTATTTTACCTAAAATTTCTGTGTTTAAAATGTTCTGTTTCATAACTCTTCGTCTTTACTATCTTTCTACATAGTAATTTAAAAAACAATGGAGTTTTTTGTAGTGTCGGAAGAAGTATTTTATCCCATTCCTCTTGAACAAAGTTTAAGTCTTTTCAAAGTCCAAGGAGGGTTGTAGATCGACGTTTGGACAGTTCGCTTTTTAAAAGGGCGAAAGGTAAAAATCTATGCCTGATGCATCAGAATATTTAATAGGGATATGAATGAAGGATATGGCCTTGATACATGCTTCTTGTTCCATTTTTTCCAGGAAATCAACAGTGGATTTTAACGTGCTTTGTCGTGATGCAGCTCTATTGAATGATTACTGTATTTCATATTTGGAAATTTGGTATCAGATATGTTCCCTAAAACATGTGGAATAGGTCTTAACATTTTTCTCCACTCTCTTTATTTTCAATATGCCGTTTTATGAAAATCCAGCAACAATCATAAATCTCTTTGAAAAACTTTCTTTAGATTCTTTGAACTGCGTTTTAAGATTTTTTTCTACACTTTGATGATAATAACGGATCTCTATTTATTACAGTCATTTAAATACATCCAAGATTCATCTATTGTGACAATATTTCCCCGTTTTTGTTCGGATAAATGTATCTCATAAAGAATTCTGCGTTTGTTGATATGTCGTGGAGAAAGATGACAAGATGTTTTTTCCCCTTTTAAAGATTCAAATTAACATTTATCACGTTGTTTATAGTTGACAGTGAGCGTTTTAATAATTTTACTGCTATCCTTTGACTTGGCGGACTTTCTTCTAAAATTAAAGATCTTAACTTTGCAAAATTCAAAACATACCATTTTTTCCTTGGATACGTATTTGGAGCAATTTTTCCATTTAAAGCCAAACTTTGGTCTTTTCCCCCCCTATCTTTATGACAATATTACCTATCGTAGCTTTAGATAGTGAAAAGCCATGGCATTTTCGGTTATTGTAATAACTATGTATGAATAATTTTCTTCGAAAAGGGCATAGTCTTAGCCTTCCATCCATTGCTTCTTTGCCTGTAAGCAAAACTGCATGTAATTTTGTCCATTGCATGTAAACAAACTGTCAAGTAGTAGATAACTTTCAACAGTAATACTGACAAAAATATAGCTGCAGTTAAAAATAAATTTCCAAGCAGATGAATTTTCTTTTTATAGCAAAGCAAAATCGTCTAAAAAATGTGCGAACAGCCTGTGTAGGCAAAAAATTCTAAACATATGCAATAAAGCCTAATAATTGTTTCGTCGAGTGAAATAATTCTTGAATTCTAGAATTTTGTGCTTAAATTTGAGTGAATGCAAATTTAATTAACGCTATTTTTAAACTTCTAAAATTTGTGATAAAGGTTTAATAATCCTGTACAGTGCTGCCATTGCTCGCTTTGAAATCGTTGAATTTGTTAATAAAAAATTCGTTAATGTTTTACAAAATATGAAATGTATAGTAAAGCAAGTTCTGAATTTGGGCTTCCAGCTGCCTATATTCGAGTGGAGGTGACTTTATTCAAAATCTGATGTCTCTAGGTACCATTGTTTTTCCATAGTGCGAGAAACATACTTACATTCATTCAGATTCTTCATTATTTAATTTCCTTAAATATAATGCAGGGCTCTAACATTTGGTAGCAACAATCTGAAAAGTGAAAGCCGTTTATAGTGAAGCAATGCAAAATGCCAAAACGAAATTAATAGTCCTTCCATTCAAATTGCCCGTTTGGGCTAAGAAGTAAATAGACTAATAAATGTAAATTTTTAACGGGTATTTATATTTATTATTATAGTTTAAATATAACGCTTTCCTTTTCATCAGTGCCTTGAAGTTTTTATAAATGAACTCCTAGTCTTTTAATACATTCGCATTTTCAGCTTCTCGAACTAAAATGTAGATTTATCACTCTTCATATCCTTCTTTTCATCAATATAAAGGCTTTTCTCTTTAGATAAATAATGCATAACAAAAGCTGGAGATAGATTATAAATGGTACAATGCAGGAAATTCCATTTCAAAGCACAAAAATGATAAATCATGCCTTAGGTTATATTCACTTAATATGCACTGCGAATGCACGCATACTTAAACAACAAAAGATCTTTAAAGTTTTAAGCTTGTACTGAAATAAGAGATTCAGAGTAGTCGCCAAAGCATGCGCGGCATAGCCGTTTTGCACACTACTTAAAGTTGTTTACACAATAGAAACGTTGTGAAATGGTAAATAGGAAGTAGAAATCCGTAAATGTGTAGAATCCAGTTAGGAAAACAACGGAAAAACTTTACATTTGGGAGCGGTTCCTCATTTGCACAACTGATCTCGTTATTCGAGAAGTGTGAGTTCCTGCTTAGAAATTTTCAAATTCCAGGAGCCTTCTTAATACCAAAGGATGCGTCTTAAAAGTAAATGAATGTTTATCTCATTGTGAAGAGAGGTGACAGGGCGGCAAAAGTATTGATCTTTTGGAAGACGATTCGAGTGCATTTGCACGACTATAAAAATTAAGAAAGCTCCTACGATTTGATTTTGGTAAGATATTTTAAAATAGGAAATCTTCTCAGAAGAGAAAGTCTGTTCTTTGAAAAGGAATATAAAAGTACAATATTTCCAGAATCGCTTAGGCATCATCTAAAAAGACACCGAGAAAATTTTTTAAACTTCTTGGTCAAATTATGCATTAAAAAATGTTTTTATTTTAAATGGTAGACGAGAGCTTTATTTAATAGCTATTAGCAATTCCGGGAAAGGCTTGTCTGTAACTCTTATGTAGGGATAGAAGTTACAATCACGTCTTCTTCGGGATTCGAACGCGGGACCATGGCTACGGTAGTCAGGATCTCTAACCAGTATACCGAGTGGGCGTCTTACAAAACTTAGAAAGAAAATAGTTCTT
The DNA here is from genome assembly GCA_000611955.2 of Stegodyphus mimosarum. Classification (NCBI taxonomy): domain Eukaryota; kingdom Metazoa; phylum Arthropoda; class Arachnida; order Araneae; family Eresidae; genus Stegodyphus; species Stegodyphus mimosarum. Next base: position 73,114 of record KK117591.1, on the reverse strand, counting down.
TTAATAGTTAATGAGCCGCTTTGCATTTCTTACTGAACTGAAGTTTTTCTTTTTTGCCGTGCAATCTGTATAACGGTTAGTGTCTCTGACTGACGTGCCGAATAGCCCGGGTTCGAATCCCTGAGAAGACGCTGATGTTTGTAAATGCATCGTTTGGTATTTCATGAGATTAGACTAACTGTAGACTGGACTAATCAGTCTTAGCAACAACAAAAATCAATCAAAAAAAAACAACAACAAACAATTTTTCATTATTTACTGAGTTTGTACTATTATTTAACAAAAATTAAGTAATTGTATAAATTCCTTGAATAATGAACTTATTATTTATACAGTTATTTTCTTATAACATATTTTCTTACTATTACTGTACGTTTACTTGCTTATTCATTTAATAAATAAATATTATGACAATTATTGTACAATTTAATTATTTATTTGCTTAATTGTTTACTTAGGACAACTATAATTGTACAATTGTTTTTGTAAAGTTATTTACTTATGATAATTATTATTAGTATCATTATTTATTTATTTTTAAAAATATTTATTTAATTACAATAGAATGATTTTTATTCAGTTAATTAATTATTTTTATATAAGTTAATTATTGTATTATTTGTGCAATTTCATTATTATTTAATGTTATTATTATTTAAATATTATTATGTTGCAAATCTGATGTATGAAAACGGCAAAAGTAGAGAACATATTCATGGTGAGTTGTTTGATATTATTTATAATTTATTTTCATTTTTTTTTCTTCTTTCATTAAAAATTTGCGATCTTAACGAAGCACAACGAACACCCTTTTCCCCTAAAATATTTATAAAAGCTAAGTTATTTTTTTGTAAATGCAATTTACCTAAATTTAGTCCTACTAAATTTCACAACAAGTCTAAAAATGCATATTATTACGTGGACATTTTATTTCCTGTTTCAGTCGAAAACTTAAAAAGAGAAGCGCTTCAAATATTTTATAAATTCATTGAATAATGAACTTATTATTTGAACAATCTTATAACATATTTTCTTACTATTATTGTATGTTTATTTACTTATTTATTTAACTGTTTAATAAATAAATATTATGACAATTATTGTGCAATTTAATTATTTATTTGCTTAATTATTTACTTATGACAATTATAATTATACAATCATTCTTGCAAAACTATTTACATATGGTAATTATTATTTGTATCATTATTTATTTATTTTAAAAATTATTATCTAATTATAATAAAATGATTTTTTGTGCAATTATTTTTATATAATTTACTTTTTTTGTATATTATACTCATTATTTGTGAAATTTAATTATTATTTGTAAATTTAATTATTATTTGATGTTGCAAATCTGACGTATGAAAACTGCAAAAGTAGCGAACATATTCATGGTGAGTTTGTTTGACATTTGTTATGATTTATTTTCATTTTTTTTATCTTTCATTAAAAATTTGCAATCTTAACGAAGCACTTCGAACACATTTCGCCTCTAAAATAGTTATAAAAGCTTATAAGGTATTTCTCTCGTCTTCTTAGCAGGCCTTCGTGGTGTAATAGTCAACACACCCGGCGCGTATTCGAGAGGTCCGAGGTTTGAGTTCCAGCGAGGGCACTGCTCACTTTTTATGACATCTGCTTCAAAAATAATCCTACTGACTCTATGGTGGCGCTCGAACTAAAAAAGGCGGTGGATGATGATTCTCCACAACCAGGATTTGGCAATTGGGTCCCCTAATCCTCATTTGCCTTTTAAAAGAAGGAGTATATAAGGTATTTCTCCTGCCTTTTTAGCATGCCTTCGTGGGGTCAGCAGACTTGGAGCGTATTCGAGAGATCCGAGATTCGAGTCCCAGCGAGTGTATTGCTCATTTTTCATGACTCCTGCTTCAAAAATAATCCTAATGACTATACAAGTTATTTTTTATTTTATTTTATTTTATTTTTTTTTGTAAACGCAACTTCCCTAAATTTATTCCTACTAAATCTAGTTCTACTAAATTTCACAACAAGTATGAAAACTAAAACTGCATATTTTTAAGTGGACATTTTATTTCTTATTTCAACTGAAAACTTATAAAAAAGCACTTCAAAGATTTTTCCAACCATATTATTTGCAAAAGCACGTGTTACTTCTATTTTTTTAAAAACCATGCTTTTTAGCTCAAATGAGGCTATTGCTCTCGAAATGGAAACACTGCACCTACAATTGTAAACATTACACTGCTTTCAATTTTTTTGAGATTTTACTGTTGAATTGTATGTGGCATACACTGGTATGCAAAAATTAAGGACGAGACGGTTTTTTTCAATATAACTTTGTACAAAAGCTTTCCACATCAACACATTTAATACCGAAAGATCCCCAATACGTAAGGACATGAGTAATGTAAGCAACACTTACTAAAAGAGAAATCAGAGGGATAAAAAGAAGCTTTATTGAAAAAGTAGTATGGAGTGCAATGCGACTAAAGGCCGAAAAATCCCTGTGATGGGTGTCCAGCAAGAAACATCCGGTCTTTAATAGGGGATATGATCTCCTCTGACTGCTAGGCAGGTTTCACATCATTTGTGCATGCTGGATATGTGGTTGTTAATGAGCTGTTGAGACACTGCTGTTCGTTCCTGTTGTAGCACCAATCGCAGTTTCGGAATCGTTACTGGCGATAAGTTCCGTGCTGCCACGGGTCTTCCTAGTAAGTTCCGTACATGCTTGACGGGATTTAGATCCAGAGACCTTGCCGACCAATCCATGTGTTCAATATCTTCACTCTCCAACAGCTCTTCGACAGTAACTGTGCGATGAGGTGGAGCGTTGTCGTCTATGAAGAGGAACTGAGGACCCATAGCCCTTGTGAAAAGACGCATGTAAGGAAGAAGAACCTCGTTACAATAGCAGTCCCAGGTGACGAACCTCCTTGGGAGATATGAAGGTCGGTCCGGCTACCAAGCATTATGTCTGCTCGAACGAGAACTCCGCGACCTCCAAAACAGTCCCTTTTGATGATGTTGAAGGGGTTATTGCGTGTTCCCCGCTCTGTCCAGATGTGTATGTGTCTAGAATCGCAACTCAGACTAAATCTGCTCTCATCTGTAAAGAGTACTCGTCCCCATTCATTGTCTCTCCAATTCCGGTGTTCCCGGCACCACAGAGAACGCCTTCTCCGATGGGCAGGCGTTAGAGGTACACACCGTACAGGGCGTCGTGCAAACAGACCACCACCGTGCAGTCTTCTGGCCACGGTAAAACGCGATATCGGTCGTCCAGTCGCCTGTGTCGTGTGTCTAGCGATTTCTCCCGCTGTCTGCCGCCTGTTTCTTCTGGCCTGTAAGGCAATATACCGGTCATCTGCGGGTGTGGTTCCTCGTGGACGACCACTACTAAACCCCCGGATAGCTGTTCCTGTAGTTTGAAATTGTCTCCAAAGTCGTGAAACGATGCTGTGAGCAATTCCGAACTCTGCAGCCACACTTGTCACACTGCGGCCTTCCTCCAACTTCCCAATGATTCGACCTCGGGTAAAAGCATCCAGATGTCGTCTAACAGATTGATTATTCGCCATTTCTCGCTGAGGCAGCAACTCGGTGTGATTTTAACTGCTGTACGGCGTGCAATCTCTTTGCCAGAAATACTGATCTTACACCGACAACATGCTTTATACTACTCAGACACTCCCCCATTACGTCTACCTGCATATCTGCGGTAGCACCTTACTTAATCTCCTGATTGGTCTTTCTGTCCGCTCTGCCTCTTCGTTCAGCTGATATGCTAATTTTTCGACTTCGTCCTTAATTTTTGCACACTAGTGTAAGTACGAAGAAAACAATGGTGAATAATAAAGCTAAAAAGACAAAAAAAAGGGGGCTAGGAAAGAAAAGAAGGTTAGGGAGTATAAGAACATAGTGGTAGACAGCATGCTCAGAGAGAGCGTAAAAAAAACTTACAAAACCTTCTGGGCGACCGTTCTTTCAAAATTTTTTTTGGCAGTATTTTTATTCCATTGTATGATTAAATATTTTTACAAATGCAGTCGCGCTTCTAGCTTTCGCAGGAGAAATGAAAACTGAAAATTCGTATTATTTAGTACGTCAGAATAGCGATAGTTGTGGAGATTTACTATTAAACCCCTTTAAAGCTTCTAAATCCATAAAGAATTTATAAATTACTTATTGTGTAGGATTTATGTTGTTTACTTAGCAAAGCATTCTACTACAAAGCATAAAAATCTGAGTTTATCATTTTTGATTAGTACTGTGTTTAATTAAACCAGGCATCAAATATTCTATGTAATAAAATAATAATTTTTAGAGAACCTGCGAAATTATTTAGGTTATTCCTTGAAAAGTTAAATAAGTAAATAAATATGTAAAAAAATTTTCTTAGAAAAATCTAGATTTTACATTACGTCCAAAGAGGCGTTTTTTTAACGTTTTCTGTTACCTTTATTTATAAACATCATGTTCTTCGCACTTAAACCATAAAATTAAATTCAACAGGAATATCGTAATATAATTTAAAAATGCGCATATCTTTATAATTTCCGATACACATACATTTCCTGGATATGAAAATTTATTTTTTCGCACAGTGTTGCGATTGCTCGCTTTGAAATCGTTGAGTTTCTTAATCAAAAATTCGTTAAAGTGTTACAAAATATGAAATCAATAATAAAACAAATTTCAAATTGCGGCTTCCAGATGCCCATATTCGGAATAGGATTATGTTATTCAAAATTGGGTGGCTCTAGGTACCATTGTTTTATCACAATGCGAGAAACATGCGAACATTTATGCATATTCTTCGTTGTTTAATTTCTCTAAATGTAATGCAGGGCGATGACATTTGATAGCAGCAGTCTGAGAAATGATACGGACATTTACAGTGAATCGAGGCAAAATGCCAAATCGAAATTAATAGTCCATCTGAGCTAACGCTCCTTTGGGCTAATAAAAAACTTTGCTTTGTATCGCATATAATGTGACTTTTTGTCACACTTAAAATTAAATAAGAAACCCTAGACCTCAAAAACACTACTGCATTTTTCCACGTTTGATCTCTTTTTCAAAAATACCTGGGCAAAAAATGCTATTGAAACATATTTTCGATCTCTACATTGAGCGAAAAACAGCCCATTTTATTCATAACAATTGCCATTCTCGAGAACTAATATCCAAAAATATACCTTATTTCTCAAATTGGTCGGCACATGACAGAACATATTCTCCCTTACATGGCACCTCTAAAAATAGGTACATTAGATCGAAAATACAGTCGGAAATGGAATGTCTTTATTATTATTACTATTATTCGTGCCTAACTGGTGGCTGTCGGTAGCGATTTCATGGTTCTTTTACCAGCGAGTGGTAGGGGTACAGAAGCCTATGCTTGTGCGAACTGTCATTGTTGTTATTAGGTTCCCTTCATGCTTTTCACCTCTGTCCTGTCTTACGGACCATTACACGCAGCGGCTCCATTACAAACTGAGCGGTGAATCTTACACCGTCCAAAAGAAATCTTTACAAGCACACCAAGGGGGGGGGGAATATTTCTAACCCCGCACCATTAAATATGAACAGTATGGAAACAGGCTATCTGCGTTTGTACTTAAAAGCATTTCTGCTCCTGTGGAAATACAGAATAGGCAGATGTTTTTTGAACGCTATGAATATGATGCCCACATGCTTTTAAAAAATCTCCTATATCTGCGTTATCTAATAACAAATGAATTTTCTGGAGCTTCCTCTTTTTCCTTTTTTTTTTTTGCGTTCATTTCTCATTCATTATCTTCTTTTCCCTTTTTAGCATGGGTTTTGCGTGGCAAAAGGTAACACTTGAAAAAAGTTAAGAGTATTTTTTAAAGGAATGAAAGGAAATATTAAACATTTCGTTTTTATTGTTATTAATAATGCGTATGCATTTAGTGCGCAACCATTCCTTTCGCTTTTGTATCTTGGTACTCTTCATGTTATTCAATACAACAATTTTTTGTTATTTCAATACGTAAAGCAGCTTTAGAAAAGCTCGCTTTTTCTTCTGATAACATTAACAGGATAGGGAAAAGTCTATGAAGCCTGTGCGGCTGAAGTAATATGTAAACCTGAGGAGGAGGAACTTAACGCTGGGGATGATTCTTAATGAAACTTAAGAGAGATACACTTGATCTAGTAATGCTATCTTAGTTAAATAACCCTAACAGGTGAGATGCTAATTATCGCTACGCCTGAAACAAAGTTGTGAGAAGGTAATGATAATATTTTTATTTAAGCAGAACTTAGAACAAAAAGACTCTCTCTTGTGCACGATTTCCCCAACTCGTGGTTATTCAAAATAAAAGTAGAACAGACAAATTTAAGTTAAACGTGGAACAGTAAACAAAACTATACAAATAATTACTGTACTAGACGCTGGCTCACTACTGCTCCGGAGCGTCAGAATTAAAATGTCGGCAGCGAGAGAATGCGAAGTCGAATAATTGCAACTATCAGAGCTGACAGGAAATTAACACAGAAAAACAGACTCTGTTTTAAAATCCATAAACTTCAATTTAAATACTGGTTATTCATATGCATTCTGGTGACATTTTCATGTCTATTCATTTGCACTTTAGTGAGGAATACGAAAAGGAAAAGTTTTAGTTAAGGCTGATATTATAAATAACTGGTGAGTTAACATAAATTCCCTACAACTCAGCGTTTTATGTAAAAGCTACGCTAATTAAGAAAAAATTGCCTTAATTTTACGGTCTATGGAATATTTATGAAACGGAATTTTCATTAACTCATAAAGTTGTACTCTCTTTCTTCAATTTGAAATATATAAGGCATATATATCTGTAAGATAAAAAGTATGAAAGTGAACTTCTAAATTTAATTGTATGTAAAAAACAATGTTGTAAAAAATAAATTAAAAATAATTTACTTTTTATTTAATTTGGGGACTTCCTTTCTCTGTCTTAAAAATAGCGCTATTAAGTCTAAACTGCGTCACTCAATTTAATCGTGCGATTCTACGTAACGCTTAATGCAGATACCTCTTGCCCGATCAAATAATTGTAGACCGAAACTTTTTTAACTCGGAACTGAAACTTTTAACTCCTTCCCTTCTTCCTTTGAATTGATGCGTCCCCCTTTTCGCTTCAACTTCTGCGCTGTCTGTATGCTTCGCTATGCTCGTTTCTATCGCCATAGTATCAAAAATGTAAATATTTTGGATATAGGCACGATTGGAGTGCAAATGAATTGTGGCCACAAATGTGTATTTAAATAAAGAAAATTAATCCGGCTCTGCTTGTTTTTCTTTAATATGGATCAAGTACCTACGCTGAACAACATTGCTACGCTTCTACATCTCAGTGTTCTTACATCAGTGCTTCAAAAATTGTGCTTTCATGACATATATGTATAGAGAGAGGGACTTAAATTCCAAATTTAATTCCTAACAGTTGCTTCGGTTTATTTGACGACGGAAAAGCCTCCAGGGCTATTTGCTTAAGGGAAGGGATGACTTTTCTAATATAAATTGGCTCCTATACACGTTACACATGGGGAAAACCACGAAAATGAAAATGCTCATGCAGCCAGCCCGTTTGTACGATTCGAAGCTCGGACCGAACTACCAGTTTTCTGTGACTTTCCCACTCGGCCGCTGGTGGGTCCCTAACAGCTCTTTAACTCTCACTTTTAATTTTGTTATTTCTTATTTCTATCTTTAAGATAATAATATACTTATTATATTTTTCTGTTTTCTTTTCAATCTTTTCTGAGTTCATCATATCAGTTTTCCGTTTTCTTAGTAACATGGCTTACAAAACATTTTCTTTGCACTTACGCCACATAAAATTAAATTTAACATCAAAATCCCAAAATACTTATGGAAACAGTATACTTTCAGAATTTTCGATATGTAATCTCGCGAGCTGGAGATAAAAATCTAGTATTCCGTACAGTGCTGCCACTGCTTTCTTTCAAACGTTGAGTTTGTTAATAAAAAAATTAATTAAAGTTTTGCAAAGTATAAAACAGATAATAAATTCGAAATTTCGAAACAAATTCGAAAGAACGGGCTTACAGGTGCACATATTCAGATGGAGGACTGCTTTATTAAAAATGTTTTGTCTCTAGACGTAATCGGTTTTTTCAATGCGAAGAAAATACATACTTACATGCAGATTCCTCTTTATTATTTTTTTAAAATAATATAGAACGATAATATTTGGTGACAACAATTTCAAAAGTGATTCGTCGTTCATAACGAACCAACACAAAATCCAATTTCAAGACTAATAGCTCATTTCGTGCTAAAAATCTGAAAGGGTTCAGATTTTCAAGATAGTCCAAAAGGGCTCTCTTAAAGTTTAATATAATTTATCAGTACAGATTATCGATAGATGCCCCAGGTGGAATAACGAAACATTTTATATGTTATTAGATGAATATATATTTAGGCTAACATGGGAATGCTATATATCTGCTGTATATATAAAATTGAAAAAGGAATTCTATAAAAATATTTAATGTTTTTAATTAGCTAGATCATGAATTATACTCATTTTGATTTAAATCAGTCAGCTTGAAAAGTAAAAAAAATAATATTCTTAAAAGTTGTATCCACTTCTTTTAAGTAGTTTAGTTTGTAAATTAATAACGTACAGTTTAAATATGAAAGAATAATATCTTACGTTTTCCTGAATGGCAACAGACTCGAATTTGAAGTGAAACAACGCATTTGCAGCGGATGACATTTAAAGTGACGTAACGCAAAATCGTGTTTCGAGACTGGCAGTCCTTTTGGGCTGAAAAGAGATATTAAGGATTTTTTTTAAACAAAACAATTAAAGTAGATATTGTGTATATACAAAGCGCGCTTATAAAGTAACCAGACATTATTTTATAACTAAGAAAAAATTAGTAACCTTCAAATAAATTTATTTCCCTCAAAATAATTACTAAAGAAAGCCTATAATTTTTTTCTAATGTTTCTTCAGATTATCGAAGCGTTATTTAAAGGCTTTGGAGCTAACTGTTCACCCGCGTGACATTTGATTTAGTATCCGAGACGTTTTCAAATCTCTGTCCTTTCATGTTCGTTAAAATTTTGAGAAAAAGGAAAAACAAAAGTCATCTGGCGATAGGGAGAATATGGTGGATATAGTCGGAGGTTGGGAGAATATGGTGAGGGATTTATCAGTGCAACTGAAGGCTTAGCAAGATATTGTTGTACAGCAAATGCTGTATCGGGGAGGGGTTTTAGTGTAAAAAATAAAACCTTTACCCCAAATCAAGAAGTTCCTTCCTAACTCGCCTTATCGAGCACAAACCTCCTCTGATTTTCGAATTTTCATTTCAAATTAACTTACAGCTTTGCTTGCTTATTCCAAGCATATCTGAAAGTTGCTAAGTTGTTGCAAGTCTCTCAGCTTTTGGCAAAGGACGAAATTTGTTCACGAAATTGAAGGGCCGTCATCTTCAACACTCTTGTAATCAATTTTAAGGTGGTTGTACCACTTGCGTACTTATGTGTTGTGTTGCTGCTGTGACTTATTTCACTTGTCTGACGCCACATCAGAACAAGACCACGAAATTCATCATGGCAAGGAGTTCAAGGTTGTGCCTGTCGTTCGCAAGAGCCTTGAGCACCATACTGGTCACAATACCACATTGCCCAATTCCGCCGGCAATTTTGATGGATCGCCAACATCTCGAGAGGACTTTCGGCTCGCCACATATTTAGAGGGCCCCATGCCCCACAGACACTATATATTCCCTAACATCCATACCTTCCCTGGGATTCGAACCCGGGCTCTTCGGTAAGGCAGTCAGCCTCGCTAACCACTATACCGGTTAGGCGGCGTGTAATTTTGTTTTTAATATGATGCGTCACAATATACTGTTTAAATTCTCTCTAACGTTTCGGGGGAAGATTTACCTGATTTATAATGAAATTTAAGGCTATAACGTTGTTCCACCTCGAAACAAATTTTTCTTCGTACCTCAGTAAATGAAAAAAACTCCCGCATCTTCATATATAAACGACAAAATAATCAATTTAAACTGGCTAACTAGTGTTGAGATGTGTTCTTTCTAAACATACACTTATTCTTTCATTTTTTTATTTTATTGTTTGGGTCTTTTACTTTGTAGGCTTACTTTAGGGGCGCATTTTGTGTACAGATTAAAGAGTCCTTGAAAATTGTTATTGCTTAAAATAATAAAGTTTTTTTGAAGTGTCGAAATTCGAGATCTCGAAAATAACAAAGTACCCCAAATGTACCCTCATAGTCTCCCCCTTCCCAAAAGGCAATGAAGTAAGTACGGCCTATTTTAAAACTAATATATTCCCATCCCCCTTATGCTTCTTTCTCTGTAAAAGTTCGGGATATCAGTTACAAAAGTCTGAAGCTTGTTTTCTACATCGATAAATCTCAATCGGATTCCATGTCAGTTCGAGTTCCCTTCTTTTCTCCCTATATAGCTATTTTATCACCCACCCCTCTTTTTTTCAACGGTAGATTGCCTTCCTATTCTAGGATTACTTCAACCAAAGTATTTATGGTAAAGTGGCCTATAGATGGAGTTTTAAGATATGCTATAGTCAATCTTTCCTGTTTAAAACTATTTGCTTCTACAATTTTTTTAATCATGTTAGTAAAACAGTTGCTTTTACTTATAGAGAGTTATTTGTAGTTATATAATAAGTAAATGAGTAAGATCACCATTATGATAAGGAATTTGTTCAATTTTTATTTTTATGAACATCAGAAATAATAATAAGATATTGTGTTTTAAACTAAAGTTTGTACTAGAGTACTGGTTAGCATTAATTAAGGAAAAATCACAAAAATGGCGATTATTGAAAAAGTTACACATGGAATTTAAAGAAAATGACCCACAATATACAACACATAGTAAGGTGTAAAACAGCCCGAGAAGAAATTTCCAGACAATTTATAAGATCTAGCCTTTTTGCACCACATAAACTAAGCTAGATTCTACTAATGAACCTGGCGAATTCTCACCCACACGTGAAGTAATACCAGCACAGAAGAAGGGGGAAAATAACCCTTCATTAATTCTAACTAAAGAACAGAAGGGCATGTATTTCATGCTTTACAATAACAGCGACAACTTGCGGTGGAACTTAAACATTATCACACAATCAAATTCAAGTCTAAGAAGAATAGTGCTGGATTAGCACGTTAAGTTATGGCTAACGATTCAACAAACCTAACAGGCGTGGCGATTGTTCGAAATGTCCAAACAGATTATTAGCGTAACAGGAAGGTCAGAAGTGACCTGCTGGCTTGCGAAAACACGTTCTAAATAAGCTAAGAGATTCAGTCGTTTAAATACTCACTTCACTTTACTTTAAATTTACATTCTGGCAAGGAAATGCCACGGAAAGTTGAGGAGTTCATTAAAGATAACAAAAATTTGAATAATATGTTAATTTTAACTAAAGGAAACTTTACATTATAGAAATTAAAATATGTATAAAATGAAGAAATCAGATGTGTCAGTTTTGTATAGGAAAATTATCTTCAATATGTAGCATGATCTTCCCTAGAAGCAATACAACACATGCAGTGATGTGCGATGCTGTCAGCTATGCAGTCTATCAGTTCCGTAGGAAGCGAGAGCTATTGTTCTTGCAAAGCAGTTGCAAGCTTAGCACGAGTGTGAAGGGAAGGATTGCGTAGCAAGAGTGTGAAGGGAAGCATTGAGAGCAGCTATACGTCTTCCTAAACCATTAAAACATGCTAGGTAGAATTCAGGTCCAGTGGTCGGGGAACTAGCCACTCTATGCACTGAATTGTTTGTTGTTGAATACAATCGCCCCCGATGCGGGCCCTGTGCTGTCTAGTGTTGTCGTCCTGTGGCAGGAAATTAGCACTTATTGCTCCAATCATAAAGGCGCACAGAAGTACCAAAGATATTATCTTTATAGGCCTGAACATTCATTGTTCCACGTGGAAAGACATGGAGGTCTGTGCGTGCCACAAAGACATACCACCCCAAACACAGACACTCCCTCTTCCGTACGCATCTCTTTTACAGATGCTTGATGGATGATAGTAGGTTCCAGGTTCTCTCAAATCAAATAACGCCTACTGTCGCTTTGGAGGCTAAACCTGGACTTATCCATAAAGAGAACAACCCTTCACTGATCAACCATCCAGTGAATATGCTAACGTGCCCACCTCAAACGTTCCTTCTATGACCTGACGTGAGCGGCACTTAAATAGCTAGTCGCCTCGCGTACAGAGCTCCTTCGTGAAGCCTTCTACGCACGGTTGACGTTGACACCACCCTAACGGTAGTTGCAGCAAGGGAGGATCTGGGTTGAGTCGGAGTTGAGGTTCTATTCCTTCGTGAGCATAACGGCAAACTTCGGTTATTAGCGTTCATTGTAGCGGTTGGTTGTCCTTGGCTGAAGATTCCTGGATGCCGAATCTGTGGTTAGAAATTGTTGTCTATAAAGGACAGAAGGACTCACGTTTAGCTATCCGGCCACTTCTCCAGCCACCTGATTTTGTCCTCCTTTTGTCTCCCAATAGCTTTCCTTCGCAGTTCTTAGGGCAAATGATGACTGGAAGTCATTGTTACAAATTGGTTAGTTCAAAGTTCTTATTTCAGTAGCATAACGAAATTTACAGGCTTGCTCTGAAGCATGAAATGTTATGTTCCTTGCAGATGACGTATTTCCATTACAGCCCCACTAATTTGAATACTGCAGTTTTACTAAGCAATTCTTATTTGACAACATTAAAATTTTATACGAATTGGCTTACTTTTGAAAGAGTTATCGCTATTTTCCTTAATTTTTGAAAACCAGGTGCGTCATCAACAAAATAAAAAATTATTCCTTCAGATTTAATGCTACTTAAGTCAATGTCTTTAAGAAATTAGAAAGGAAAAGAAAAACTCAACAAACCTGACATGGATTTTACGTTACTTTTAATAATAAGGGAAAAAATCACTTACCAATCAGACAACTTCACTTCTGAAAGATGATGTTAATCTCTGTCTTTATAGTCCAAATACAAGCGATGAAATATCTGACTCATTTAATTATGCGATATATTTGTTATTATATATTAAAAACTGTGTTCTCTTCGGCTGGAGGAAACTAATTTTAAAATTTTGTACATTGCTTACACCCTTGCGTTTTTCATTTTTATACTATTTTCGTTGAGAAATATTTAAAACACTAACGAAAAAGGAAATTGTAAAAATATTGCTGTGAAATGCCCAGCTGCAATAAGATAGCTTCCTCGCAAAAGCGGGGTTAAGTTTGCCAAGAAGTGCCAGGGTTCCCAGATTTCGCTCGAAATCGCTCATTTCCCGATAAAATTGGTTACAGCCGAAAACATCGCGGATGAAAGCGTCTCGGAGAAAACAACGCAAGGCGAAAACGTTGTCGTTTAAAACATCGTGGGAGAAAAGAAAGCAAAGAGGAAACATCTCAGTTCTAAAACATCGCGGTACAAAATACTGTCGTCGGAAACAAAGTGGTTCAAAAAGTTCGCAGTTTAAAAATATCGTGGTAAAAAATAAACCACCTAATGACATCGTTTGAGGATAATATCGCACGTTTTCGTCCAAGATGCTTTTGCCGCAATGTTTTCGGGGAATACCACAAAATTGGTGATATGCCATAGACGGAGCGAGAACATTCTTTGCAGTTTTTCCGATTATATTCTCGAAAGTAGATTAAAGCTGTATACACGTTGCCTGTATGCACATCTTGAATTCACTAGTGTAGTGGAAGTTTCTTGAGGTCAGAGTCAGCTTGAGAGAGAACGATCGAATCGGGAGCTGTATTTTAGTGCTTTGTCGTGATGCTGTCTTCAGCGTTGTAGCCTGAAGGCTGTGTTGTTGATTGTTTCAGTGTGTTTATCGTACTTTTTTATGTCTGCAGACGTGTCTTTGGAACTATCCTGCGTAATATTGGCGAATAAATTGTCTTTTGATTCTTCATCGAGTGTTATCATCAATTACTCCAAATCCACGAACCCGTAGAACACAGCAATATTATTGTAATATAATCTCAGTTCACACTCAGTTCATGTGTAACAGATAGGGGAGCCCGGATGGTTGTTCCTCTTTTCACTGTTTTTAATCATTTTTCCTTTTACTACAAGCTGACATTTTAACGAAATTTTTAACATCAATTTTGTTACGTTCTTTTTCCACAGAATATGATATTTTAATCAATAATAAGTAAGCATGGTTTAATAGGTTGAAAAGGTTATTTTTTTTAAAAAAAGGATCATGTGTCGCTATTAAGAGATACTGATACTTTCCTTAAAAATATTTGCTCCAAGGCAGAAATTCGGGGAGGAGGGAGAGGCAAATATAACTCCCCGCAAAAATAAACTTGCGTACTTCCTTACATATATCATTGCAATTAAATAAATAATATTAAAAAAAATAATTAGTGCAATTTTTTTTGCTCTCATTTATGACTTTAAGACACTTCTGTAAACATCATCCTTTTTTACTTAAAATTTAATATTTGTAAATTTGCATAAAAATTATGAATACAACATCATCAACAATCTGAAAGGAATTTTGAGCTATTAAGTTATTTTATAAGAAAAAATAAAAAAGGAGCATGTTATCTCGCTAATAAAAATAATGAGAGTAACTTTAAAAATAATGTTGAAAATACATGCTCACAGGTAGCTTCATCACCATTTTATTCGTTCGTACCTGATACAGATTTATTCGCCATATCACATCAGAAAATTCTGTCTTTCATTCTGCTTTATCCGCAGAACTCACTTGCCTTTCCATTAAGAATCTGACAATAAAAACGTTTAAGCATTTCAATAAAATTCTAGCATTTTTTTAAAATCAATTATACGGTTTTAAATTTGTATTATTCTGTAAGACCATGTAACATTCAGTATACAATAAATTTAAAATATTTATAAATTTATTTCATAGGACTTTTCATAGAATTTTGGTATTTAAGATCATGTAACCGTAGAAGAGTAAGTTCAAATATCATCACTGTGTGCTTTAAATTAAAATCCATTTTAAACAGTAAAAAAAGAGCTAATTTTCTGAAGAAGTTATGTTATTGCAGCAAAGCCAATACAGTAAATAAATTTATTTTATTTAATCCCAAATAATAGAAAATTTTGCCATGAAAAAAACTTATGTTTAAGGAAGCTGAACTAGTTGCATTTAAGAAATCACTTCTCATGCTAAAGCAAAACGACTAAAAATGATTCTGCACTATTAGTTTTTGAAAAACTTACGTAATACAGTATGTTACTAGATTTCGAAAGTCTACTAACAGGTTTTCTTGTATTTTTTGCTCTATATTATACAAGGTGTGGTGCAAGATTTCAAAAGTCTACTGATTCATTTTTGACTTTTACCCTTTATTTAAAATTAATAATTGTTAATAATGTGCATTTTAAATTTACTCTTTATTTCTCACACAGTGTACAGCCGTTCCAGCACTTCGGGATACAGAGACCATGGTATAAATGGTACCATGGTACCATGGACTAAAACTTATGGTCTAAAACGTAGAAAATAAGAATTAAATTAACTTAACTAAATAAGAACTAAACTTAGATGCTTTACAGAGAGTAATAACGCTAAGATTTACCTTTTAATACTACGTATGTAGGGAGGGGAATGCGAAAAACTACAATACGTCTTTCAAATATCCACGAGAACTAAGTTCTGGCCTTAAAGGCAGACAATGAAAATCACGCGCGTGGTAAAACAGCGAGAAGTCTCTCTCTCTTTCTCTTGGCTAAAAGCCATGTCTTAAATACTTCTACAGTTTGCAACTCTCTTTCGCGTTTATTCTAGCCGGAAATGGAAAATAAGAGAGGATAGCAAAGTTTTAAAATAAAATAAACTTTAGTAAAACTTAAGATTCTGACAAACTTATAGTATACACTCTGTTACTAGGTTTCAAAAGGCTACTGACTGATTTTCTTGTATATTTTGCTGTATATTATACAACGTGTTACTAGATTTCAAAATTATCTTGTATTTTTTGTTGTATATTATGCAGTGAGTTACTATACTTCAAAAGTCTACTGACTAATTTTCTTGTATAGTTTGCTGTATGTTATACAATGTTTTACTAGATTTCAAAAGTCTACTGAATAATTTCCTTCTATTTTTTGCAGTGTATTATACAATGTGTTACTAGATTTCAAAAGTCTACTGACTGATTTTCTTGTATATTTTGCTGTATATTATACAACGTGTTACTAGATTTCAAAATTTTCTTGTATTTTTTGTTGTATATTATGCAGTGAGTACTATACTTCTTTGTTGTATATTATGCAGTGAGTTACTATACTTCAAAAGTCTACTGACTAATTTTCTTGTATAGTCTACTGAATAATTTCCTTGTATTTTTTGCTGTGTATTATACAATGTGTTACTAGATTTCAAAAGTCTACTGACTGATTTTCTCGCATTTTTTACTTCATATTATACAATGTGTTGCTAGATTTCAAAAGTCTATTGACTGATTTCTTGTATTTTTTGCTCACGAATCAAGTATTCTTAAGAAATAAATATTTTTAGAATTCCTTCAATATTTTCACAGAATTTTATTTCAGTGATGAAATTAAACTTTTTTTACAAGAATGAAATGAGGAACATGTCATCTCTAAGCAATTTTACTATGACCACTTATTTGTCAAAGAATAAGGTTGACTCTTAACCAATGACATCCAAACTCCGCCTTGGATATATTGAAAGAAAACATTCACCGTTTTGATGAAGAATCATTTTGAATCAATAACAGTTATCCTTTAACCATCACTAAAATAAAAAGCATTGTCTTAGAATACTCACTATTCGGATATATAGTTTTCATTTCTTTTAAATTAATTAAATATATTAAATAAAATACATCCACATTAAAAATTCACATTTCAAAATGCTTACAATATCAAAGTTTTTTTTCTTCAATTTTTTCTGGAATGAATATGCAGGAGAGGACTTATTTTATAGAAATTTGATTTAAAGCCTTTATCTACGCATTGATGAATTTTATCCTCTTTCCGATCGGAATTATTTTTTTCCCGTCTACTTTCTATCTCTAGATTTTTATGTTCATTATATTATTTAACATTTGTAAATGCTATAAATTAATATTTCTTACAAATTCAAAAACCTTTTAATTATAATGTAGTTGAAAAATAATGTAGCAATAATAATTCCTCAGTATACTTTAAAACACGTTAAATCAGAACACAGAACAGAAGAGATTTGAAAAATTCTTGGAAACGTTCTTAATCACCCTTAAAAGTAATAAATTAATATGGGTAACTGGAACTGGAAGAATTCTTTTCATTCTAAACTCATAAAATGGTATCAATACCAGAGTACTAATAAAATTATTCTAAAGATATTTATAACTAAAATCGTATTATGAAATTTTTATTATTACCGAAAGAATTTTTTGGAGCTCTCTTATTTGAGTAGGGATTTATTTCAAATAACATCATTTGAATTTTTATTATTTCTTTTATAAGGTTATTTTATGTTTTGGATCTTTTCTCTTCCGTTTTCTCTCCAGAATGCAAGTTAGTTCGCGTGTATTTAGGATTTGGGTTTTGGATTGTAAGACAGAACATGTGCTGTCTTACAGTCCACGTTACTAGGTTGCTACATAAGGTAAGATGTGCAGTTCTCGGCCTTGCATTATAATTTCCTATAGTTGATATCCCCGCCGGTTAAGTTTTGAGCCAACTTCGAATCAACTGCTTTGTGTAGCCTTTGGCTGCTAGTTTACTTGAATTTAAATTTTACATTTTAACTTACTGTACTTAAGTTATCTTGCCACAAGTAATTGGCTCAGTTGTTAGCACAAAGTGTGCCTGGAGGGATTCCCAAAAGATATTGGTTCATTTTTATGTTACAAGCCGGAAAAACACGAAAATTCCAGTGCATCCAAATCTTTCGAGAACTCGATGAACTCTAGTCGAAATGCCAGTATTCACGAGTCTTATATACTTGTTCATAAGTAAACACCTAACATTTTAAAAATGTTTAATTTTTCTACAGAACTTTTAACTACTTATTAAATGTTTTTACACAAACAGCTGTTTTAATGAGTTATTTTTTTCCCTTATTAGTACAATCCTGTCCCCTGGCCAAAAAATATTGATTTGCCCCCGTGGGTTGTCATACAATCTTTATTTCCTTAAATTTCTATTTAAATAACTTTTTATGCAATAATTCCTTTACGTTTTGTATAGTTAATCCAAAACTTAGGATTTAAAATTCTAACCGCATCAACGAGCGGAAGAGCAGTAAGTTCGCTGAACACTGGTAGTTCAACGAGGGACCATATCTTGGCTAGCAAGCTGGCTGTATGCTGGAATTTTACAGTTTTTTCCATGTGTAACATGGATGCGAGTCAGTTTCCCTTAAAACGTCCACCATGAAAGCATTCCTTTCTATAGGCAAATAGCCATTTAAGTTCTTAGTTAATTTATCAATTAACCTAAAATTTCAAATGAGCTAAATAAACCATTTCGTTCCACAAATTTTGTAATTTTACACACTTTTTTTGTCTTTATTATGTTATCACATTTTACTAACTAGACAGCTTGACATATTAATATTTTATAAACTGTACAAATGAAACTCCATTTACCTGAAATCCAAAGGGTTTCAGATTGAACCCCTTTTAAAGCTAGTTTTTTTACAAAGTCTGTGAAATGATGCAAGTATCGTTAATCACGTTTATGCTAAGGATAATAGTTTCATATTTGTTATTTATTTGAGTGCATAGTTCAGATTGTTAAATTATATGAGGAATACCTTTTTGATTGATTATAAATTATCATGCTTGCGCTTATTCAGAAGTACTGGAAATGATAATAATATTTATTACGATTTATGTTTCAGATACTTCAACTCGCTGTCTAAATGTTTATTCCTTGCTATTCAGAAGAGACAATATTTGGTGAAAAATGCTTGAAATTCCTGTCGCATTTTTTTGTTTATATATATTACTTATAATTTGAAGCATAGAAAAATATACTCATCATTTTTCGAATTTCAAACTACAATGCAACTCCTCTCTTATGTCCTTTTATTTACTGTTCTAGTTGGTCTAGCCGAGTAACTGACATACATGAACTAGTTCTCATAGTACTCAAGTAACAAATGCTAGTATATATTCCTAAATAAGAGTATCTTTTTTGAAAAAATGACCCATTTACGTGCATATAAGCTACACACTTATTATATGCATGCAAACATATATATGAAATGTTTTGGACGTTAATGGCGCGGATTTTCGTAAAAAAGAAGGCTGCAGTCATGACGAATTTAATATTGCTTTTTCTTCCTTGTTGAAATACATTTGCTTAACTTGTAAGGATTATTTAAATTTTTTAATAGTTATTTTAAATTTTGAAACCCTTTCTTTTAAATTCTTGTGTTCCACCTACAACTTCCTGCCAGAATGACATTTCAGTATCGCGTTTTACGTAATAACGTAGAACCAGTGTTGAACGGAAAGTTCAGTCACTTCTGTGGAAGAGCTCAAAGGCTCTCAGTAAAGCGTGTTCTGCTTTCGGGCCACGCCATAGTTTTAAGCTTATCTTACTACATTCGGCCGTAGCCTTACGTGCCTGTTAGTATTCGCCGATGAGGTTTAATTACGGTCCAACTCTGTTAGTTATTTGTGTACAGCTCCGGCTGAAATTTAGTTAGTTAGAATTAGTTTAGTTCCTTACTTTCTATCTTAAGCCCATGTGGAGCTTTCCTTTAAGCCCGAGAGCGGCCGTCTGTAGCATTTCATTGAGTGAATAAAAGGGTGTTTTAATCCTTCTTTGGATTTATATTTTATAGTTGCAAGAAGATCAGCAAATAGTCGCTAGACACTTCACTAAAATTCTAGTAGCCAAGAACCCGTAAATTAACTAGAACTTCATAAGCTGACATAAATAAATTGGCTCAGAAAAATCGCCGGTTCTAGAAATTTTAAATTTTTTATGACGCTACGTAAAAGCGAATGCAACTGCATCATGTTGGGAGAATGGAAACGGGAAGGGAAATACGATGTGTTCTAAATGAAAGTTGAGCGCAGTGTTTTGATTTTCAGTTCACAATCACTTAGTTTCGGTTTACTTTAACTTGACTGGTTAATATTTAAGCTTCAAAAGTTATTGTTGGTTGAAAGCTTTATGTAAGAACCTGCACCATTAGTGTTATGCAAAAATGGTTAATTTTGATGAGATTTATTTTAAGCAAGTGTTGTTTTCAGAACAGAAAACAACAAAATTACAATAGAGTTAAGCGACTAATGCAAATTTATTACTTAAGTTAGAATTTAATTTAATTAAGAATCAAGTTTAATTTTTATAGTGTATATGTATAGCTATTATTTAATAGCAATAATATAACTTTGATTCTGTATAGAAGTATATATAAAACATAAACTATATGAATGGCAAAACATGCAACATTTTACTAAGGATAGTAACACTGTGAAACTTTTAATTTTGAATGCCTTATAAGGTATTTTCTCCCTCCTTTCTGCATGCTTTCGTGGTGTAACGGTATTACAGTCAGCGCGTGTTCGAGAAGTCCTGGTGAGGGCGTTGCGGATCTCTTCTATTTTCTTGCTTAGAAAAATTCTAAAATGACTCTACAGTGGCACCCGAGCTAAAAGGTGGTGGATGATGATGATTGATTTGGCGATTGGGTACCCTAACCGCCAGTCGCTATATAAAAGGGGGGAGCACATAAAGTATTTTTCCCCCCTTTCTGCATGCCTTTGTACGCAGAAAGTAGCACACCTGGGGCATATTCAAGAGGTCCAGGTTCAAGTCCTGGCGAGCGCATTGCATATTTTCCATGTCCCTGCTTCAAAAAATACCTAATGCCTGTACAGCCTTAATTTAACGGTCCATATTACAGTTATTTGAAAAATCTATTTCGATGCTTTATTTTCCTAACTGCAATTGGGGGGGGGGAGAAAAAGACTCACTAAAAGAAGATGAAAGTAAATGTTCTGTTCTCTACAAATTATTCTTCATGTTTGCTATGTTTATTGTACAATTTATTCATTAATTATGTAAAGAGTTTATTAAATTTTCAATTCTCTGAGCTACGAGTTATTTTTGAATCCTGATCTTCGCAGTCACATTTATTGAAACTGTAACAATGTTTATTGAACCTATAGTGATATTTTATTGAAATTCAGAGCCCATCTAATTTATGAATAGCTACTGGATAGTGAGCAATTTGAATAAAAAGGTTATTTTTTGAGTTTACTTTATTGAATAATTTGGATTTTGATAAGTAAGCATAGGTGTTAGGATAGCTTAGTGGAAGACGTAAAGAGAAACTAGCACATATTCACCTCATGTATTGGGAAAACCAGGAAATTTCCTTTGTAGTTAACACTTTCGTCTGTATTTGAAACTAGGTCAAACTACCCTTATTCAGCATTCTTACCTTTTGGCCGCTTGTAAGTATTATATTATTTGAGAGAAGACTTATAATCGAATGAAATCAAATTTGCCAAAACTTATTGATAAATTTGTAGAGTCATTAGGTTATGTTGAAGCAGAAGACAGGAAAAATTAGCAATGCCCTCCCCGAGACCCGAACCTGGATCTCTCCAATACGCCCCGAATGTGCTACAGGGGACCCAGTCGCCAAATGCTGGTGGTGTAGAATCATCATCCACCACCTTTTAGTTCGGGCGCTACTGTAGAATATTATATTTATTTTTTGAAGCAGGAGAGGGGGAAAATGTACAATGCTGTCGTCTAGATTCAACCTGAACCTCTTGAAACCCGTTGAGTGTACTACAGCTACACAACGAAGGCATGCAGAAAAGAGGGAGAAAATAGCTTATAAATTTATTATTAAAAAAATTGTTAATTTCGGTTTCAGCTGTGTTCCTTCCATCAAAGCTCTGCTTATTTGACCATTGTTACCTTCATATTTCTGCTGCACGTTCCTATCGTGTGACTGCATAAATTAGAAAGGTTCAATAGATTTTTCTAAATCCTAGACTTCAAAGGAAGAATGCCTGAATGAGCCTCACAGACAACGAGAACAGCACATTTCTCGGCTATCTTTTACTTTCAGAACCCAACATTCCTTCATCCTAAAGAGAATCTAACAATTCAGAGACTTCGAAATTAATTTACGTCGCGAAAAGCGAATTTCTTTTAATCAAAAGCTTGTGGCGGAACTGTTTCCACTTCCACGTACCCATTCCCAGTCTTGTTAAACCCATCGAAATAAAAGTTTCCTTTCAACCTTAGCCAAACAGTGAAATCGCTGACTTCGGTTGCTTTAACCCTATCCTTGCTTCGGGGGCAATAGTGTTTACCCATATACAGACAAAAGCTAAGACGTGCACGGGGATCCGAGTTGTATT
Organism: Stegodyphus mimosarum; assembly: GCA_000611955.2. Lineage (NCBI taxonomy): Eukaryota > Metazoa > Arthropoda > Arachnida > Araneae > Eresidae > Stegodyphus > Stegodyphus mimosarum. The sequence continues at coordinate 50,706 of KK117591.1, read as the reverse complement.
TACATATATTCCTTTGTGTAAAGCCGCCTCAGCAGGGAAATAATCAAATTGGAAGCTCTTTTCGGGAGTCCTTTCGGTATGTGTCTGGGGCGGCGAACGGGGAAAGACAAGGGGGGCAGGGACAGGGATGGCCCCTTAGGGTTGGATCCGGTGACATCGCTCGGCGATTTCGATTCGCTGGAAAGGAAGCTGCGGTATCACTTTTCCGGGTTGCTGTAAAAGCGTCTAGATATACAAGATACAAAAGCCTTGGCGGAAGAGATTTCGCCAATAAATTGAGAACATAGGCAGAGTGGGATTTTTGTACCTGCCGAGTACAAGTATATGGTGTATTTTTCTCGCTCGTGAAACTGCTCTCCTAAATAAGATTTTACTTTCTTTTATGTTGTATCGTTGTCTTCTCATGTGAAGCATTAGGCATCATACTAACTGCGAAAAATTGCTACTCAATTTTTATATCTATGCACATTTACATATATTAGCAGTTAACTCTCAACTGGGTAACACCAAGATGATATCCGCGATTTAATCAAAATTACGGTTAATAAGATGACAGTTAAAAAATATACAGAAAGGAGGAGAAAATCCTAACTAACTGAAAATTGTTAGTCACCTATATTTTTAAGTGGTTAAAACTGGATAATACCTTTATTTGACTACATAAATTGAATCGGCGTTAAAAACAAAAAGATGGCATTGCAAGCAGCGAAAGGACAAGTAACGTTAGAATGAAATGGTTCCAAATAGCATTAAAAAATAAAATTTGGAAAAGAAGATGATCAATATCATTTCTCTGAAACCAGCATAAAATATCGATTAGAATATATTGCTTTGTATTACACTAAATTTTCTTATCCTGGTCTGCGAGCAGTTTCATTATGTACTATATTGTAGATAAAAACAATTCCATCACGTACTATGATATCATTTGCTATATCACTGCTGTTAACCCAAGTACTTTTTCCTCTTTTTGTACTTTCCATAGACAGTTTTGTTTTATGTTGATGATTTTGCGAAATTAATTTTCCCACTGTTCCGTAAAGAATAAACTTAACTTTTTAACGTAGGATTACGTTCCTCCATAATGGTCCGATGGGAAGCAAAATTTAAGATTCTATTTGAGGTGTACGCAATAACTTATATTTTCCAAACTACAAGTGTTACAGACAATGTTACAGTCAAAATTACAATCTAAATACATCATTAGATAGAGGAAAGAGCACATTAGCAGAAGAAAAAAAAATATAAACTGGACATAGGGTATACGCATATTAACGTGTCAAAAATAGCGAAATTTGGTGAAGCAAAAGCTGAGTCAGTGTTCATGCGCGACAATGTTTGAGTGGCAAGGTCGTCTGGTAAACTGTCTCGCTTAGACAGTCAGTGTGTTCGGGTGGTGTTCGCTTTATTTTACTTTATCTCGCCAAGCTAATGGTGTTTGAGATTAATAAAAATTTGTAGAGTGCAGCAGATTGTGTACCAATATAATTTACTGTTAAACAGCCTAAGAGATACAAGATTCAGAAGCAGGCGATATTTGTTTGTATGTTTGACGTAATTGTTAATGAACAGTCAAGATTTATTCTAGCATCCGTATATATTAATCCAACTGTTAATTTAGGAGATTTGAAGGTGTCCTCGTTCAGTGCATTGATGCAGTATTCTGAGACTATTTTACTGATCGATGAAGAGTTTACTGTAGATACAGATGTTCTTATTATTATGATGGGAGATTTCTATGTAGGAGTCAAACGAGATCTAAATTCATTTGATTTTATGAAACATCATTAAATACACTTGGCAATTCATTTACAGATTTAACATTAACCAGGAACATAACTGCAGGCATTATAAATTATGTATCTTATTTCTCATATCATCGACCAATTTTACGTAGGGTAATTTTGAATGAATAAATATAATAAGTAACCAATAATATAAAATAAAGTATATGTCTATATTAGTTTTTTTGTTTATATTATTTATTCCATAACATCCGCACACTTCGGGTAGTAATCCTACGCATTAAACATCAGCGGCTCTTTAAGCTAAAATAGAGAGAATCTACAGCCATTTTTAGCCCAAAGGGAGTTAGCCTAGAAGGGCTATTAATTTCGTTTTGGCATTTTGCGTTGAAAACTTTAAAAGGTTGTATCCTTTTCAAACTGTTTGCCACCAAATCTTACAGCCCTGTATTATATTTAAAAAAATTCAATAATGAAAAAGCTGCATAAATATATGCATATTTTTCGCATTGTGATAAAAAAATGGTACCTAGAGCCATCCAATTTTGAATAACGTAATCTTCCAACCGAATATGGGCATCAGAAAGCCCAAAGTTGGAATTTGGAATTTGTTTTATTATCTATTTCATATTTTGTAAAACTTTAACAAATTGTTGATTAACAAACTCAACGATTTCAAAGCCAGTAATGATAACACTGTACGGGGGAAAAATAGTAGCCGACAGCTAATAACGCAAATTATTTTGGTCTTATACATATAAAAATGAATCCATCCTATATTTTGTGGTTAAATTCATAAAACTGTACGCCCAGTGTGTATACTCTGTGCTGAAAACGAAAAAACTTTTTAATAATAACTATTTAGTTCTAACTGAAACCAAGCAAGAGATATAAAATAATTAACTTCTGCGGAAATGCGTTGGTGATATATTAGGATTTAATACATTTTCTGCTCCTAAGTTTGCTATTTAAAAGACATTGAAAAACAGCCAGAGTCGAAACAGATCCCTGCAAAAATATTTTAAGCTTGGACTGGGCATACACCTGAATTTATTCTTTCACTATTTTCTCACCTAAAGTACCATACCAAAGCGCACAAAATGAATGAATTGCTCTGTATTATAAAGTCAAAAGTTTGATTCGCAAGCTTTAGAAAAAACAATACACTATCCTAAAATAAAACAAAAACAAAACAAACAAAAACAAAACAAAACGTATAAAAACCTGAAAGCTTTCAGATTTTACATTACGTTAAGGGGCGTTTTTTTTTAACGTTTTGTGTGTTGCCTTTATTTATTAAATAGCATGTTCTTCGCACTTAAACCATAAAATTTAGATCAACAGCAATATCGCAAAATAATTTTGAAATGAGCATATCTTTAGAATTTCTGTTACACAGTCTCGCTCGCTGGAGATAATTTTTTCTTCGTACAGTGTTGCCAATGCTCGCTTTGAAATCGTTGAGTTTGTAAATCAAAAATTCACTAAAGTTTTACAAAATATCAAATGGATAATAAAGAAATTTTAAATTCAGGCTTCCAGGTGCCCATGTTCGGTTGGAGGACAATATTATTCAAAATTTGATGGTTCTAGGTACCATTGTTCTTCACAATGTGAGAAATAGTTATGCAGATTCTTCATTATTTAATTTCTTAAATTTAATACAGGGCTCTAATATTTGGTGGTAACTATTTGAAAAGTGAACGGACATTTCAACGCAAAATGCCAAAACGAAATTGCCAAACGAAGTAATAGTCCTTTTACCCTTTGAACTAAAAAAATCTGAAATGTTTCAGATTTTTAATTACGTCCAAAGGGGCGTTTTTTTAACATTTCTATTTATTAAATATCATGTTCGTTCTTAAACCATAAAATTCAGTTAAAGAACAATATCGCAAAGTAATTTTAAACTGAGCATATCTTTAGAATTTCCTATACACAGTTTCACGCGCTAGAGATAAGAATACTTGTTCTGTACAACGTTGCCATTGCTCACTTTGAAATCGTTGAGTTTGTTAATCAAAAATTCGTTAAAGTTCTACAAAATATGAAATCGATAATAAAACAAATTCCAAATTTCAAATTTGGGCTTCCAGATGCCCATATTCGCAGCAGAATTACGTCCTCAAAATTCGATGGCTGTACGTATCGTCGTTTTATTATAATGGGAGAAACGTAGATACATTTATGCATATTCTCATTATTTAATTTCTTTAAATATAATGCAGGGCTGCAGTATTTGGTGGCAAGAGTAAGAAAAGTGAACCGACATTTAATGTTTCCGATGCCAAATCGCAAAACGAAAACAATAGTCCTTAAGGGATAAAGCGCCTATGGACTAAAAATTTATTTCCAGTGCGCGAGACTGTGTTTCAGAAATTCCAAAGATATTCTCTTTTTAAATTATTTTGGGATATTGGTGTTGAATTGAATTTTAAGGTTTAAGTGCGAAGAACATGATATTTAATAAGGTAACGGTTTAAGTGAGAAGAACATATTTAATAAGGTAACACACAAAACGTAAAGAAAAGTCCCTTTGGGCGTAATAGAAAATCTAAAAACTTTCAGATCTTACCTTCAGACAGAGACCCTGTTAATCTAATATAAATTGATCGGGAGTTGATTGTATTCCGTTTCTGTGAACTGAGCTATATATATATAATAGCTATTTAAAATGCGGTCTGTAACACTATAGTTATAATGCGTATAAGGCATGAAGACTTCATTGTCTTCTATTAGTTTCATGTATTAGTTATATATCATCTTTCGCAAGGGTATATTGAAACAAAAATACACAAATGAAAATTCAAAATTAGGAAAAAAAAAGCAATGTTAATTTGTTAATGTTTTAAAAATTAAAAGTTGATTGATTTTGAGGGAATTCAAATATGGGATTGTTTTCTTCAGAAGCAAAGAATTGGTGCAATCCACTCCCCCCCCCGAAGAAGAAGGAGTTATGTCTTATCATCTCAAAATCGACAGAGTTGCATCCGAAAAAGATTATTCTTTGTTTAACTTTGATACGCATGATTATTATTGTTTAAGCAAAAAGCGGTATCAACTGAAACTGTAATCCTTGTTTTAACCAAATAATTGTTTCTTTGCACAGTATGATCGCTCCCACAATATAGCGTTTTAAAATACAACACTATGATGCAGAATCTTCATTCAAAAATCTCTGTTGACGCAAGGTTACTTCGGAAACCATGGATTCCTATTCGAAGGTGGTTGAATTTTACATTGTAAAGCTGTTTAATGCTTTTTAATATTCGTAGCTCTCTTATCCTCCAAGTAAACTTAAAAATCTGATATGCACACCACATGACTTCCTTGTACGCAGCATTAAATTATAGGCAATTTTTTCTGCCTTTCGTTTAAACTTATTTCCTCGAATTTCATTAGAGATCAATTTCTCATTCAATTAATTTAGTTCTCACTTCGCGACAAGGCAAAAATACATGAAATCTCAAAATATCTTTATTAAAAATTGAAAAATATGGAAAAGTATAAAACAATTTAAAGAAAAATTTTTATAATTAAAATTAGAGTTTCTAAGCAAAAACAAGCAATTCGGAGAGTGGGCAAGAAGGCAGATTTTTCTGTGCACAAAACTGAAAGTTTAGTTTTGGTTTCACTCGGCAAAAAAACACTAAAGATGCAGAAACTGACTTGATTTGTTGTGGACGCTATGCTGTGTCAATATATGGGATAATTTAATAACTTAAATCATAATTCCGGAATGAATTAAGCATGCTCTGATTCGCAATAATAAAAGAAGCTGTTGTCTTTGTTGTTGCGAAGCTTAGTTTCTCTAGATTAGCTCTTCGGAAAAAAATCTCTTCTGAATCTATTTTAAATCAGTTTTATAATTCATTTGGGGAAAAAGAGTCCTTTATTCTTTCCTGACGTACAGATGTCAAAGAAAAACATCGTTAAATTGTATTCGATAGCGGTCAAAATGGATATTTTCGCTGAAATATGGTACACGGAGTTTTTTGTGATTACAATACTTCCGTTACTTATTACAAGGAAGTAAAAAAATAGAGCTAAGTAATAGGGGCGAACGTTTGATTTTTTTGGCATAAATTTAGAAAATCCATTTTTACCAATGGCCAGTTATGCACATATTAATAAAATATAATCCAGAATTTCGTATTACACTTTTCTATTTATTGCAACAAAAAATTAGATTTTTTTTTACAAGCGATAAACCGAAAGTGATGCTTTACTTAATAGTTCATTGCTATTTATACCATGGCATTGGTGGGACGTTACGTACTGAGCACAACAGATATTTTGCTTTATATACGGGTATTAGAGTGCCGGATTAGAGTTATTTTTGTTTTTCAGTGCGATTGCTATAATCAATGACACGAGTTTAAAATTTTCGTACCTTTGAAGAAAAAGATGCTAGTTCTGTTACGTATATTTTATACTTCACTGAAGCAAATATTTAATAAAAAGAGGCTAATCTTCAACCATTTTATTTATAGATTTTCTAAATGCGTTTACCAACAAATTTGGAAAATTTGTAAAATTGGTATAACTGAATTTGAATTCGGCAGAGTTGATGAGAAGTGCCCAATTTTACGAGAAGAATTAGTCATTTGGTCATCATCAGAATGATATTTTCTCTCACAATCACTTTAATCATCCTTTTTTCTCTTGATATGTACCTACTGTATTTTAAGGTACTTATGTAGCTGAGCATAATGACAAATTCATAGTTTACCAGCTATTATACGTGTATAGAGTACTGCATAGAGGTGAATGAGGGTGTCAAGAATTCAGGGAATTTCCCAAGGTGTCAGTGGTCTTTGTCATCTGATATAATCATAATTACGGGTTTCATGTAACAAAAACAAAAAACTCATTGGACAAAAAAAATAATGACTCTCCAAAAAGAAATATAAACTAATGGTAAACGTATAAGGTATATCTCCCACACTCTCAGCGTGCCTTTGTGGTGTAATGGTCAGCACACTGAGCCGGTATTTCGGAGGTCGGTGGTTCGATCCCCGGCGAAGGAATTGCATATTTTTCATGTCTCCTGCTACTAAATAACCTAATGTCTCTACAAACGTATTAAATTCGCCGTCTTAACTCGGCTTTCGTTATCTCGTCGGAAATTCATGATTACTAGATTAAATTCTTTACTTCTTAATTTTTTCTCTCATACTTAAAAGAGAGGAATTTTCCTATCCCGCCACCCTGACGATTTCGTAAAGATTCCAGTACAAGTTGGCGATTATTGACTTAAATAAATATCTTTACACAAGCTTCCCAGCTTCTTGGTACAGAATGTATTCTTCATGGTATAAACTGACCTCTATTAAGGATGCCAGCATCTTTATGCAAGTCTTTGACTATTTGTTATATAAAGAATTTCACATGGGCGTTCCAACATCTTGATGCAGACTGCTTTTTTCACGATAAAAACTGACTGTCTAGAGCTGCCATCCCTGTGACCAACCCGAAAATGTTCCGTCACATTCACAGGAATTGGCCGCGCCGGTCACTATAAGGTATTTCTCTCGCCTTCCTCTCACGAATTCCTAGTGTAATGGTCAGAACACTCGACGCGTATTCGAGAGGTCTGTGGTTCGAGTCTCGGTGAGGGCATTGTTCATTTTTCAATACACCTTCTTAAAAAATATCTAATGTCTCTCCAAGGGCCGCCCGAACTAAAAGAGGTGGTAGATGATGATTCTCCACCACCAGGATTTGGCGACTGGGTCCCTTAATCCCCAGTCGCCCTTTAAAAGGGGGAGCATATAAGGTATTTTTTCCACCTTTTTCGCATGCCTTCGTGGTGTAGTGGTCAGCCCGCTCGACGCATATTCGAGAGGTCCGTGTTTTGAGTCCCAGCGAGGGCATTGCTCATTCTTCATCTGTCCTGCTTCTAAAATTTCTAAAATACCTAATGTCTCTACAAGACTAATACCTTCCAAACTCGGGGTTGCGTATTGTGTCTACCACTTTGAAATGTTACCCCTGCCAGAATGCTTGTGCACATTTGTGGCATACTTGCATCCATGGGGATCTATGAGTCAAGTAGTTAGTACACCGTGGACTACTGCCCGATGAAATAATGGACTGTATCCGTGGGAGACTTCATTTAAACTGGTTCGGTAAGTATTGTGACGGAATAATGAAGATCTCCAGAACTATGGAACTGTTGGTGGATACAATTTTCCTCAAACAGGTTAACGTAAAGAAAAACACAAGTATAGATATATTTCGATAGGCGTTTCTAAATAGCCTGAATCCTCGTTTTAAATAATTGATATGGTCATCCCGCTTCCCAGGTCTGACAGTTACTGACTATTTCCTCTGCTGTTGCCTGGAAGACACCTCTCATAAATCTCCATGGAAGGATCTCATAGATCTCCCATGGATCCACCTCTCATAGATCTATTGTTACCTGGAAGACTCCTCTCACAGATCTCCATGGAAGCCAGAGATTTGCGGGATAACTGATAATATTAGTTTTTAATTACACGTCTAATTTATGTTTCCGTAATGCAATTATAATGTAATTGTAATTCCGTAATGCAATTGTAATCAGAAATGCAATTGTAATTTTTGTATGCATTTTATGATTGTAATTTTCCTACTGGGATAGAGTTGTTAGCCCAGAGGAGCGTTATATCAGAAGGGCTATTAGTATCCAAACAGGATGTTGCGTTGAATCAGTGCAAAAGGCTGAATCATTTCTAAAATTGTTGCCACCAAATATTATCGCCCTATATTATCTTAAAAAGAAATTCAATAAAGAAAAATGTGCAAGAATGCAGGTATGCTTCTCGCATTGTGAAAAAGCGATGGTACCTAGAGCCAACAAAGTTTGAATAACGTAATCCTCCACCCGAACATGGGCACCTGGAAGCCAGAATTCTGAATTTCGAATTTGTTTTATTATCTCTTTCACATTTTGTAAATGTTTAACTAATTTTTGACTAACAAACTCAACGATTTCAAAGCGAGCAATAGCAACTCTGTACAAAACAAAACAAAACAAACAAACAAAAAAAAAAAAAAAAAAACTCCGGCGCGCGAGACTGTTTATCGGAAATTCAAAACATATGAAATTTTTAAATATTTTGTGATGCTGCTGTTGAATTGAATTTTATGTGGCGTAAGTGCGAAGAAAACTTTTTTTTCCCGCATTTAAAAAAAGGAAAAGCCATCTTACTACGAAAACACAAAACTGCTATGATGAACTCAGAAAAGATTGAAAACAAAATAGAAAAATATAATAAGTATATTGTTATTTTAAAGACAGAAAGTGCGAAGAACATGATATTTAACAAATAAAGGTAACACCCAAAATTTTAAAAAACGCCCGTTGGGTCGTAATATAAAATCAGAAAAAATTTTCAGATTCTTTTTTTTTCATATTAATTTCATGTTTACGTCTATAATTCTTGAAAGTATATTTAATTCATTTCTTCTGTATTTTTTTCCGCATTTTCATTCAAATTTAAACTTTACATTTCATTTTCAAGTTTGAATGTTTAAAGAAATAACGGGGGAGGGCTTAATTTACCTTCCCTAGTTGCTTAATGTCTCAGTATTGAAGTTTCCTAATTTTTTATCTATTGCATTATCTCTGTTTCTGAAACTTTAAATATTTATTCTTGGCGATAAGTCGCCAGTTACAGTATAGAGAGGAATTCACTGCCAATATGTCGTCGAGCCCGACGCGGTTTTGTCCCCGTGGAAGGATGCACCGTGGGGAGAAGAGAAGGGGCTCCGAGAGTAAGAGACCTGTCCCCAGGGGCCCCTCCAGAGGATGCCCCTCGATCGCCGTAAGAGCGAATCCGAAGTTACAGGACCGATTGATGCGAGTTCCATGTTCTGTGATCCCATGACGACGTAAGCGGTCTCTGTTTTCCTACGCAGTTCTCCTTTACCCCCCCCCCACACCAACACCCAACTTAAATTTCTAAAACGTAAGAGGCTGGTTCTCCTCTTTTCCCCATCACAGATGGCTTACTGGTAGGTTATCATTATGTCACGGCTTGGTTTCTATCCTCTGGGAATAGAATTTCAAGCATGCAATATTTGGGAAAACTTTCAAAGACAATCTAGTGAGACAATGGTTTGAATAACTAATCAATTTTATCTTTACTGAAAATGCTACGGTTAATAATTAGATGAATGATTCTGAAGCTTAAAAATTAAAAAGATTTAACCTTAGATTTAAATTTAAAAAAATCAAACTGTTTGCCACATTTACGTATATATTAATAGTTCTGAGATTTCTCTTCCTTATGTAGTATATGTGATACTATATATTTTGTGATACTATGTATGTCACAAAATTTTTTTATTTAAAAACGTAATGATTCCAAGCATTTCCGCGCAATATACTGCTGAAAATTGATCAGTATAAACAAAAAGTAAGAAATTTAGAACCAATTTTACACGAAGACACTGTAGGGATTTACATTTATTTCCTCTAACCAGTTAAGTTTATGCTTTTTTCCCTATAATCCTTCATTCCCCTAATTATCAATGCCAGAATATTTAAAACTTGGTAGCGCGCGGAAGGTGGGCAAATTCTACCATTAGGAGTAAAGGCTTAAGTACTGAGCTATAGAAGGAAAAGAAAGGGTGTGCAAGCAATTGTACCTTTGTAGCGAGATCTTCTGTTTCTGCATTTATTGATGGTTAAATTGGCGTAACTGCTTTTACTTTGAAGCCACCAGAATTCGATGCGGTTTTAGGTAACAGGATTATCTGAGCCCTGGGGAAAAGTCTACTGTTGTGTCAATGTCTTTGAATTTTAAGTTTCATTCTTGTTAGTTGAGTTACCGCCCGAACGAGAAGTAGTCCGTTAGCGTCAAGTCGACGCATTGTGTATTTTAAAGAGTTAAATAAAAGGCTCTTTTAACCCTTCTTCTGTCTGGTTTCTGAACCTACTTCAGCTGTCATTCTGAAAATTAAGTAACTAGACATTACAACCTAAAAGGAGTGAAATTCAGTAAGAATAAATTTCAAAATATCCTATAAATGTACAAAATAAGAAATAAAGAAATATAAAAATAAAAATAAGTAAATAAAAGGAAAAGGAATTCAATCAAATCTGATATAACGTTATCAAGAGGAGGATACATCAGACTCAATTACAATCCCTTTTCCATTTGAAAACCACTACGCTCTGTATCCAAATTTAGCTGATGAACTATTTTGAAATATTTAATTATAACAGTTCATTTGAAAATTTTGAGACTTCAAAATCAAACAAAGAAATTTAAAATGTTTGTAATAATAGCAATGATTTTACAAAAGAGCTTAGTTTATTAATACAAACGTTAAAAATAACTAAATTTCACTTGATTTTATAAAAAAATAACTAGCTAAAGTACAGTTGTCAATCTAATAATTATTTTCACCATCAAACTGCTGTTTTTCATATAAGGCTATACCTAAAGCATTATGGCAGCACAATTGAGATATTATTAACATAGTTATATTAGGCATTCTTGCCAAAATTCTTACATCACTTTTAATTTAGATTAAGACTGTCTAATAATTGCCTATCTCTTTTATTAACAAAATGGGCCGACTTCAGCTTCTAAGTCTTAAAGCCTTATAGAAAGCTTTATAATCCAGGTTCTTTCCTTTTATAAATTTCCTCCTATGGGCAGGAGTAAGTAGTGCAAAAAATTGAAAATTTATAACCACAATAGTTTAGTTGTAGCTTAAAGTTGCGCAAAATTATAACCATAATGGTAGTAGTAAAAACTTCACTTTGGCAGTGAAAATATCCTTTAAATTCGCAACTATAATTTAGCTACTTCTGTTTAGAGAATTTGACTGCAGTTTTGCTGTCTTTTAGCATTTTAATTAATAAACGAATCTCTTTTGTGAAATCATTTCTGTTACTGCAAATACTTTTGATTCTTTTGCTTTTATTTAATATTAATGTTTGTAATAATTTTCTGGAGAAATTAGATTTTAAATTAATCAATTTAATTGCTTCAAAATTGAAAAATCTTCTTATATCAAATAAAATAATATTGTTGAGGTTATAAATTAATAAACTGGTTAATTATTGTAATGGTCAAGCTAATTGGCTTCCGTGTTATTTTTCTTAGTTTTATTGAGGCATTTAGGAAAGATACCTTTTTTTCCTCATTTCATTGCAATTATTAACGTAAATGACGTTGTCAGTGTACCTGTAGGTAAATTAAAAAAATCCTGGTTTATGGTAATTATTATAATTATATTCCTTAATGAAGATTAATAGATTACAGATGACAGTTGAATAGTTGGTTCCCAAACGAATAAAGTTTTTTTTTTCTTTTTTATGGCGGGCACTAGCTATTTTAGGTTTTGTCCTAAGGCCAGATTATATTATGGAGGCACTTAATAGGAAGCCATCATTGTTACTTCCGATGAAGGGACAGGCAGTTTACATCCATGTAATTCCGGGTTTCGAATGCGGTCCTTTCAGTAGAGTAGTCAGAGTCACTAACCACTTTCCCGACTGGGCGGCTAGGACTTAACGTGAAAACGAGCAATGCCCTTGCCGGGAATCAAACCACGGACCTCTCAAATACGCGTCGAGTGTGCTGGCCACTACACCACGAAGACATGCCAAGAAGGCAGGAGAAATACCTTATATACTTCCCCTTTCAAAGGGCGACTGGAGATAGGGGATCCAATTGCCAAATCCTGATGGTGGAGAATCATCATTCACCACCTTTTTTAGTTCAGGTGCCACTTGTAGAGGTATTACGTATTTTTTAGAATTGGAGACGTGGAAAATGAACAATGCCCTCATTGGGAATCGAACCGCGGACTTCTGAACACTACACCAAGGAGGCGGGAGAAATACTTTATAACTCCCTTAGCTATAAATCTGAATGTGTTTGGAATTTTATAAAATTGTGAGTACAAGCTAGAGATTTATTACATTGTGGTTTGAATACGGGGAATTTTGAGTTTTTGGCCAAATGCTTTAAATCTGTCAATAAGTGAGTTTTTTCTCACCTTTTAGAGATCTGGCAAGTAACCCTATTATTAAGATCATTGCTAATAATTTTTTACAGATTTTGTTACGAATAATACTAAAATTGTTGTTAGCTTTCTCGATAGTGGTAATAACAAATTAGGTTTTAAACTTTTCAGTACTTTTCTTAAATTTCTTGTAGTTAAAAAAGGTGCTATTTATATTATTGAATTGAAGTTTATTAACTTTATTTTAAATATTGAAACATGATGTTTCTATTCTGTACGGATTTGAGTAGTTAGGCTGCAGCTGTAGCTGATGATAATGATAAATTTGTCAAGGTTGTGTTTTATCTTTTTAGAACAAATATTCTTAATAGCACTGTATTTAATTCTGAACTTGGTGTCTAAATCAATGAATTTCTCAAGTTGTTGGTTATTAATAATGTTGCGTGTGTACGGGTTCATAATAAATTGAATGCACAAGTCGATAAAAAGTTAAGGAAATTTATTCTTATCTTAAGATATTAAACAATATGCTGAAATTTCCTCAGAGATATTCGCACAATATCGCAATATCTCATAGTAGTTATATTTTAAACTACTACAATATAAACCGAACTCAAATTCAAAGTACAGAGAAAGCTAATCCGATCTCACCGCGAATTCGCTAAAATCAATAACAGCACAAAGTAAACAACTACAGTTCGCTTAAAACAACTGAACTGAGATGTTTTCCTCCAGCTTTTATAAACTTTTTAATCATGCACGAGACCATCCTGGTATTTTCTCGATTTTTCTGGATAACAAAAACAATTATGAGATATCTATTTATTAAATGCGAGTGCTTCTGTATTTTTTACATTTTCGGCGTAGCTTTCTCTTAAAAGTCGTCACGCGCTGCCTTTCACGGGGAAATGAAACAATTTTAATTACTATTCTACTAAAATTAGCTAAATAAATACAAAATCCGTAAAAATAATATTAATTTCTTCTGTAATAATGTGTTTGTGATGCTGGTCAATGTACTTCTCGAAGCTCGATTCATGGCAGAAGCAAAGTGGGCTAGTAACTGGTTCACTGTTGTGGTTAGTTATGACACTATTTAATTTTCTATTGTATTTGAAGCAAATTTATATACTGGAGTCATTAATTGTGGCTGTTATTTGTTGAGTATTTTGTTAAATTCAGTAAAGTTAGGATGTGTAAAATTGTTTTACAGTAGTTAATATTATTGGCTTTCCGTTTTCGAATTCTGTATTTAATGACATCTTTAGCCAGGTTACTGAAAATTTTATAAACAGAGGAGTTGTTATTTAAAAAATTGCCAAGAGCTAGTAGTTCAATGTTTTGATGCAAAAATAATTTTTATGATTTTTTGATAAGTTATTGCTACTGAATGTATTAGTAATTTTATTGGATAAGTCAGACAGCGAAGCAAAAGCTTTTATATTTCTTCCAATGTCTCTACGACTTCTATTGATTTTGATTCTGAAAAACTGCAGATTTTCATAATGGTATTGCTGGTAAGTTTATGTTGTAAATGAAAGGGAGTACTTAGCCCAAATGGATAAACTGTTTTGAAGTTTAGCATATAATAAGTTTCTTGATTAAGTCTTTCTTTTGTTTTGGGAAAAATTCCCAAGGTTTCAATTTCAGTTTTATTAAAATTATGCTGTTCAAAATGGTACAGTTCTGCTGCATGGTATGCATTTTCTTTATTAATGTTATTCGAGTTAAACTTTTTAATTAAGGATCTGTGGTTATTGATTCTGAGGCTGAGAAAATATTTCGTTTGTCTAATGTATATTAAATTACAGGTATTGCGTGTGATGGCCTAAATGGAAGGTTTTTCAAAGGAATTATATAGTATTTGAAGGAAAATGTGCTGAATGCATATATATATATTGGTAAGGAAGGTAAAAGTCGGAAAATAAATTAAATATAAATTTAGTTCCAAAAATTATGTAGGTCTACCTATTTCGATCTCCGGGAAATGGTTACAAAAACCGAAAAAACGCGAATGAAGGTAACAAATTAAAAACTGGAGTGTTTAAAAAAATCTTAAAAATAAAACATGAGCTTGTAGAAAAACAAATTGCCAAAAATGCAGAAAATTGATCTCCTCTGTTTAACGCTTCAAACAGAGCTTGTCAAGGGAAAAGTTTTTTGAAGCCTTAAACCAAGTTGATTAATGAGTTCTGAATACAAGTTTCATTCCTCTGATCCGTTTGAGACTTTAAACTGCTTTTCAGTACTTTAATTATATATTTTAAAAAGAAAATTCCGAATGATTCT
>KK117591.1:19411-33359 GCA_000611955.2 Stegodyphus mimosarum | reverse complement strand
GTGAGCTGTTTAGTTAATGGAATTTTTTTACTTATTTCATTTATTATGGCATACTGCTTTACAGCCATGCACAGGTTTGTTTACAGTAATAAGGAATTAGCTAAATTTATTCAAAAATATGTATATCGTTTTGTCTGATTTTTGAAAGAATGTGAAAACAGTTTTGTTATTTTATATTATATGTATCATATTCCTGAAACTATTTACATTTATTTATAATCATATGTAATTCATATGAATTATATTATTGTTATTCTTTCAGTATTTTATATACGTATTTATAAAACTAAAATTATATTATTTTTTAAGGAATAATACAGGATTTCGAAGTTATTACAAAATTTCTTTGTGAATTCAAAATTCTGGTGTTCATTAAACCCGTTTTCAACTTATAAAAGACATCTTTAATTATTAAGCATTCCCAAAGTTATGTTCTAAAGGAACTGATTAGGTAAAGAATTTAAAAGAACTGATTAGGAAAGAAATTTTCCATTGCATAATACGATACAACATTTATTATGAATAAATGATTCTCGCTATAAAGAAGTGCATAATAATGCACATTTATCATATGTAAGCAGAAACCACCAATGTAAAGTTTAAATTATTGAAAAAGAACTTTAACTTGATGTAGATGTTGAATAAAACTCTTTTGTTTTCGAGGTCGATCAGACACAAATCCCTCTTCTTTTATTTAGCCCAAAGGTGCGTTAGGCTTAAGGATTATTAACCTCAAAACGGCATTTTGCGTCGTTTTACTTTCTGTATTGATTTACTTTTCAAACTTTTGCCACCAAATATTATCGCCGTGTATTATATTTAAAGAAACTAACTAACGAAGAAACTGCACGACTTCGTGAGTGTTTCTTGTATTGTGAAAAACAACGGTATTTAGAGCCATTAAATTTCGAATAACTTAGTTCTCATAATGAATATGGGCACTTAGAAGCCCGAATTTTGAATTTTGAATTTGTTTTATTATCTGTTTAAAATTCTGTAAAACTTTAGCCGATTTTTGATTAACAAACTTAAGGATTTCAAGGCGAACAATGGCAACGTTGTACGGAAAAAACATTTTCATCCCCAGCGCGTGAGACTGTGTATAGGAAATTCTAAAGATATGCTCAGTTTAAAATTATTTTGCGATATTGTTCTTTAACTGAATTTTATTGTGCGAAGAACATGATATTTAATAAATAAAGGAAATACACAAAACGTTAAAAAACACGCCCTTTTGGCCATAGCATAAAATCTGAAAGCATTCAGATTTTTTTTTTAAAGCTTATAGGGGAGCTAGCTAGCCCAGAAGAGCTATTAGTCTCAAACGGCATTTTGCGTCGGGTCACTAAATGCGTTGAACTGCATGAATGTAGGTATATGTTTTTACTATCATGGAAAACGACGGAACATAGAGTCATCAAATTTTGCATAACGTAGTCCTGCACCCAAATATGAGCACCTGGAAGCCCTAATCTTGAATTTCGAATTTTTTATTATCTATTTAAATTTTTTAAAACTCTTTTTGATTAAGAAACTTTACGATTTCAAAGAAAGAACTGTAAGAAAAAAAATTAATCTCCAGAACGAGAGATTGTCTATTGGAAATTTTAAAGATACGCTATTTTTAAACATTTTTATCACATAGGGACAATAGCTCAAATGCTCTCGAAACATGTATGTAGGTATAATAAAATCTCAAAGATTTTTCTTTTTTTTTAGTGAAGCCCAGAGGGATGTTAGCTCAGAAGGGCTATAAATCTGGAAACGGCATTTTGTGTCGAATTACTAAACTTTTTGAATCACTTTTCAGATTATTACTCTCAAATATTATCGCCCTGTATTATATTGAAAGAAATTAAACAATGAAGAATCTGCATGAGTGTATGTATGTTTCTCGCATCGTGAAAAAATAATGGTACCTACAGATATCAAATTTTGAATAACGTATTCCTCCCCCCAAATAACATCCAGGAATAAAAGCAACCACAAACCTTATAAAAGCTCGATTTGTATGGAACTCACTCAATAGTCATATTGAGTTCAATAACTTCATTTTCGTTACCTGATGTTAGGTTCAGTCATGTACATATAGATATAATAGGCTCACTTCCACCATCAAAAGACTAGAGATATATTTTAACTTGTACAGATAGATTCACTAGGTGGACGGAAGCTTTTCCGATGCCTAACCAAACTGCTGAAACTGTTGCTGAGACTTTTTACTCTGGATGGATTGCTAGTTTCAGAGTACCTGGTACCATAACAACTGACCGCGGTACCAATTTCGAAAGTGAATTGTTTAGATCACTCACAAAATTCCTAGGAACTCACAAAACAAGAACTACTGCATTTCATCCAATTTGTAACGTTATTGTAGAAATCATGCATCGACATCTAAAAGTATCCATTAAATGTCATGCAACATTTAGATGGAGTCAAGTGTTACCATCAATTTTGCTTGGAATGAGGTCATGCATTAAAGAAGATATCGAATCTTCACAAGCTGAAATGGTCTATGGAACTTGCTTGAAACTTCCAGGAGAAGTTTTTCGAAATTCTTTTTCTAATGTTGTTCCCGCAAAAGACTTTGTTGACAGTCTTCGTCAACAGATGAGACTTATTTGATCATCTTTTGCTTCGCGGCACGATTCGAGGAACGTGCTCATTCATGATGATTTACTTACAAGCTTGCATATCTTCCTTAGACGAGACACTGTGCGAAAACCTTCAGAGCAACCATACCTGGGGCCATTCAAAGTATTAGCTAGGACTGAAAAATTTTTTACAATCGATATAAATGGCAATAAATCTACAGTATCAGCAGATCGCTTAAAGTCTGCATACATACTAGTAGACTCTCGAGAAGAAAATCATGTAAGTAACAACAAAAAATCTGAACCTGATTCTACGGTAAACCAAAAGTTCCCCAACTTTCACCAATTCAGGCAGACGCTTAAAAATTGTTCAACCTTACCAAGCTTCTTAGATCGTCCTCTGGACTGGAAGGGAACCACTGTGGCAACAGTTAGATTCATCGCATAGTAACGAGTTGGAACGACAATTATTATATTTTTGACCTTTGAGTTTGTATCAGCATAAGTTTCTTTCATGTACTTAGATATTATTAACCGGTATCTAGCTAAATAAATAAATATTTAAATACTAGTGGAGTCCTATTTTAAATACTTATCCTCCTAAACGCTATTTTATTCAGATTAGGTTCATGAATTAATCGCAGTCAAGAAGAGAATGTCGTCTTCAAGACCTTGGGTCCCTGATATTTCGCCCTACGACTTCATTTTGATTTTGCCCAGTTTTAACGGATAACGCACCAAGGGGCAGAATCTAAGGTTTCCCTACCATCAACCTCTCTAGGGAACATCCGGATGGAAAGTATTTAAAAGCTCCACCCGATGGAAAAGCTGTATGTTTACGTTCATAAATACCTTCTCTAGAATTCGAGGTTGTGTCCGACACTGTAGCAGTGGATATCGTAAACTACCATACCGTCCAGGACGGTAGCTCTAAAAGACTTTTATCAAACATTCCAAAGCACCAGCACCTTTATTTTTAATTATTTGGTTTGAGTTTCCAATTGAGTTAAACTGGGCATCATACGTATACCTTTTTGCTTTACACGAATGAATATTCTGCTTAAAAAGTATAAAATTCTTTAGGATTGTGAAATTTTTATTGATTAAGTGATCGATTTTAAAGCGATTTCTCCTTAATATTAACTTATATCTTGCAACTTAGGTCATATTACATTTGACCTTTTCAATATACCAAACTTTTGTCGTTTTACAGCATTTTCTTTTTTCATCTTTTTCCTTTTTCTTTTCTCTTTTCTTTCGTTTTTTTCCCCTCAGAAACAATACTTAAAAAAAATCATTTTACTTTTTTATTATAAAAGTAAACGCAATTAGTGCCATTCCTTATAAAAATGGCTAAAATAGCATAACCACTTAACCTTTGAAGTTGAAATCCTACCACCGTGAATTAATTTGGAGAAAGGGAAAAAATAATGGCTTTATCACTATAAGAGGGAGGCGAGCAGAGAGTAGCTGACGATATAGATTTGACCCTTCCCCCACGTGACAAGAAAATTACAACTATCCCGACCGTAGCAGCTACCGATTTTGCTGTCACACACTTTCTTCTACTCTGGGAGAAAAAATCCTCTGCAAAAAATGTAATTATAGACATAGCATAGAGCTCCTTTGGGGGTAGAGGTTACCAGTAAAAAGATCAAAATGCTCGATACTGTGTGAGAGGTATAGAGGGAAAAAATGTAGAGTACTTTTTTATTACCCACATTTGATGTTAATGCATTTGAAGGACTTCAATATCTCCTGGTATTACGCTGCGCAGTAGTCCTTTTCGTGTGACAAAGGTCTAAGTCAGATTCAAGCTATGAGCATTGACTTTTTAATAATTGTCATTTGAATTAAATAAGTATGAAATAGTGGGTCTGAGTAACTTTATAAACGACCGATGGCAGTTGACGTGCTTCTTTCCTGTCAACAAGACCATTGTTAGTGAAATTATTTTCACGAAGAGAAGGTGAAATTATACTTTATATCGAACTTTTTTTTAATTACTGCTTAGAAAATAATATGTTCAGAGCTGTCGATATGTACGTTTTTCTTTTTTTTTTCATTTCAATGCTTTAAATCAAATTTATTTATTTTCTGCAGGTTAAAAATTCCGATGTAGATACCGCATGATTTCCTCCTATGGTCTATTAAATTATGCACAATTTTTGCTGCACTTCATTTATTATGCACAACTTCATTTATAGATATATTTCTCATTCAATGAATTCAGTTCTCACTTCAAGGCAAAGCAAAAATACGTAAAAATTCAAAACATCATCATTAAAAATTGTGAAATACAGAAAAACATAAGACATCTAATACAGTTAAAATAGTTAAAAAAAACAATTTTTACAATTAAAATTAGAATTTCTACACAAACAAGCAATTTGGTCGGCAATAAACACTGAAGGTGCAGAAATTTACTTGATTCATTATTCAATTGAGTTTCAAATATAAACAAATAACGGGTTGTTAGGCTTAACTCGCCACTGAAACTTTTAAATTATTGAAAATTATACAACTATTGCATGTAGATTAACTGAAGTCATAAGAACCTTAAATGGAACATAAAAACCGCATAATTCAATCACTTTTAAAGCTGATTGCAACGAAAAAAGGAATGTGCACAAATATATGTTATAGCAATTCCATATACAAAATTTCAACTTTCTATGGCTATTCATTCTTGAATTAAGCTAGATACATACATACGAAAAGACGTCAAGAAAACATGTCTTCTGGATCTATTAGATGACACGCAGAAACATCCTTCAAGTGTTTTCGAGAGTGGTTGAAAACGATATTTTCTTCGAAGTATGATACCAGAAATTTTTCAGGAATATTTTCTTTACTTCGTACAAGGAAGCAAAAATCGTTCACATGCAAAATAAATAATATGTAGAATTTTCTACTAGAGGAGTTTCGTTTTTTTAGCCCAAAGGTTATCTTAGAAGGGTTATCAATTTCGTTTTGCGATTTTGCGTCGATATACTGTAAATGTCCGTAAGAGCAATACTTTTCAAACTGTTGCCAGGAAATATTATCGCCTTATATAATATTGCCCTGCGAGCAATTGCCTTCGAGCAATGTACAAAAAAAATTATCTCCAGCGAGCGAGACTGTGTAACAAAGATTCTAAAGGTATGCTCATTTGAAAATTATTTTGCGATATTGCTGTTGAATTGAATTTTATGGTTTAAGTGCGATGAACATGCTATTTAATAAATAGAGGTAACACACAAACCGCTAAAAAACGCTCCTTTGGGCGTAATATAAAATCTGAAAGCTTATAAGATATTTCTCCCGCCTTCTTCGTATGCCTTCGTGGTGTAGTGGTCAGCACGCTCGACGCATAGCCGCGAGGTCCGTGGTTCTATTCCCGACGAAGGCGTTGCTCATTTTTCATGTCTCCTGCTTCCAAAAAACCCAATGTCTCTACACTGGCGTCCGAACTAAAAAGATGGTGGATGCTGATTCTCCACCACCGGGATTTGGTGACTGGGTATCCAAAACTCCAGTCGCCCTTTAAAAGAGGAAGCATATAAGGCATTTCTCCCGCCTTCTTCGCGTGCCTTCGTGGTGTGGTGGTAAGCCCGTTCGACGCGTAACCGAGAAATCCGTGGTTCGATTCTCGGCGAAGGCGTTGCTAATTTTTCATGTCTCGTGCTTCCAAAAAGACTAATGTCTCTACAAGCTTTCAGAATTTTTTTTCTTCTTTTTTCGCTAGAATTCTAATTGTGTAATTCTTTTAGTTGATTTTTGAAAATAGTAGGTTAGAGCAAAAAAGAGTATAGAAATTTTGTATAATTTAGTTCAAGTCCTTCAAAGCTCTTTGAAGTGAAATAATAAGTAATAAAAATATGATTATTTAATTGTGCCCTATTACATATTGCACTTATTAGACTATCGGAAGTTCAAATGGGTCTACAACAACTAGAAGCAACAATAACCCTGCTTCATACAGCCCACGTAAGAAGACAGAACGTGATGTAAAGATGTGAGCAAATGTTTACATTTGTGTCATGGCTTTGTTTAAAAGCAAATGCAATTGCTTTCTTACTTCACTTTGTAACACTTTGCAATACGCCTTGCAATTGCTAACGTTACATAATAGTAAGGAATTTTTAATACTACAGATGCATTTTAATCGTTTACTTAATGATAAATTTCAAAGTTTCAGAACAAAGGCTTTTGATACGCAAAATAATTTTGTACTTAAAAATTAAAACTTGTGAAACTGTTTTCTACAGACACAGTTTATAAATTTTTGAAGTACAGAATTAGAAATTGAATATTCAATTTTGGTTTATTTTCTCTTGAATGTTGTATGAGCTTATGCAACTAACTAAATTGATTAATAGTAATAAAAATGTAAACAAATGTCATAATAAAATAAGAAACAAATTTTACAAAAATAGCAAATAAAAGAAAATGACTATAATTAATAAATATATATGCACAGATAAATGTGTATACACGGTGATCGAAAAGCAAAGGTCGCATTATAAATTGAATTATCATTGAAATAATTGAATTGCCTTTCTTTAGATGGCAATGTTAAAATGCTAACAACAAACATACATGACAACCATCGTACGCCACATGATATCTACCTAAGAATTCTGTTCATATTGTTAGGCAAGGGTAATAGCTTAAGTACCCCAAAACAAGCATTTGCAAATAAACAAATGTCTTACTTGACAGATACGTGGTTTTCCAAGTAGAAACAAATTTTCGCTGTTGAAGTTTTTGTAATGTTTTTCAGTTTTTTAATAGATTTTCTCAAACAGGAACTTCTGGGTCTTGGGAGCCCTTCCCATTTACAACTGTAGTTTAGTTACACACGTATGCGTAATCGACTGATAATGCCGTTAAGATAATATAGTCATCAAAACGTTTTCTTTCATCAATTTTTTCTTAATGCAGAGCATTAAAAATTTTTCTGATAGTTTCTGATCAGACTAATTTTCTTAAATGGCACATTTAGAACCATATCAATCGTTATCAGATTATGAATAATTATGTGATTCAAATAAATTTGTAAACTCAGAACAGGAAAAAAAAAAAAAGAAAGAAAGAAAGAAAGAAAATGCACTACAAATGAGTACACTGCAGTAATACAAAGTAATGTATAAATGCATTCACATTCACGATAAAAAACGTAAATAATTAGAATAATTTACAGCAATGTAAGCAGTAACACCTATTTACAGCAACCATTTTCCTTAGTTTAGTATGGCTCCGAAATTCAGGGTTAGCTTAGGTTATTGGAATATGTGAATGCTCACGAGGGTTTTCTTCTCTCCTTTCTACACGCTTTCGTGGTATAATGGTTAGCACACTCAGGCGTATTCGATAGGTGCAGGTTCAACTCCCGGCGAAGGCATTGCACATTTTTCATGTGTCCTGCTTCAAAATGACTATTAATGTCTTTACACTGGCGCCCGAAATAAAAAAGGTGGTGGATGATGATTCTCCAAGATTTGGTGATTGGGTCCCCTAACCCCAGTCGTCCTTTAAAAGGGGGAGTATGTATGATATTTCTCTTAGCTTCTTAGCATACCTTTGTGCTGTAATGGTTAGAACACTTGACGCGTATTCGAGACGCCCGAAGTTCGAATCCCGGGGAGGGCACTGTTCCTTTTTCCTGTCTTCTGCTTCGAAATAACCTAATGTCTCTAAAACTTTGGGTTCAGAAGAAGGACCCTCTTTGTATACGAACCACAGAGTCATCGAATCACGCAAAATGAAGTTTGTCTTAAAGAAGTCTACAATCAGACCAAGACTTCGCGATAATATTTCAGGTATTTTGCAACTCGTTGTTATTCACTCCTGGAAGACGCATGCAGGGGTCAGCCGAATACGGATTTAATGGAAAATGAAGATAATGACCACAAGTTAATTTTAAAGAAATAAGCATGTACTGTTGTGAGTGGCAGTTTTATGCGTTAGTAAGTAGGTTTTAGTTAAAGTTTTACTTAGCGAGCAAAAATAATGAGCGTAAAATCCAGGATCCTCAGGAAAGGACTATCTGGCTCTTTTGTATGTTCAGAATTTTGTTTAATCTGGTAGAAAGAGAATATTATACATTTCCTGTGATGAAAGGAATTAAAAAAATACTGCCAGAAGAAAAATCCAGTTAGATAAAAATGCATAAAAATAAAAACTTCAGTAGCAATAGAAACTTCTTGATCAGAAAGACAGACGCTTTTGTGCAACTGCTGAAATAGTTCAAATCGAAAAAGGTGTTTCATGAGTATCATGAGTTTTCAGAGTCACATTTTAAAGTTGCTCAAAGATGTCTTTTTGAAGGTCTCTCCAACAATTTAAAATTGAAAACTCCTGCATATTGTATTCCTTGGTATTTCTGCTTACACTTAAAAACTAAAAAAAATGTAAGGTATTTCTTCCGCTTTCTTCGGCGCGCACTCCAGAGGTCGGAGGTTAGAGTCCCGGCGAGGGCATTGCTCATTTTTTATGTCTCCCGCATCAAAATAACCTAATGATACTACATACTTTTATAAAATTAACTCTTAGCCTCTGTTGAATAATTAATTAAATATGAATAATTCATTAATCCATTTTAGAAAGGCACAGATTTTCATCTTTCAGTGCTTTCTAAGAGATATTAGTTCGTACTTATTTTTGAAGGAATATAAATGCATTTTCTTACAGAATATATGCATGCACATAAATACATAACACACATGCATTTATTTGTCTATCTGTGTATCTATCTATTTATTTATCTATTTGTCTGACTATATCTATCTATATAAGCATTTTCTTACATCTATATATGTTATATATGCTATTTATCTATATATGCATTTTCTTACATCTCTCTATATCTGCATTGTCTTACAAGAAGCAAAAAATTATGCAGTCATTCTATTCTACTTCATAGAATCCAGTCTAAACGAACTGCTGATGTTTTGCAACTTTACATGCTATGTAGCCTGTATGTGCCTTTTACATGCTATATAGGCTTAAGCATTATAAACTGCACTACATTTTAATATAACTTCGTAAAGAAACTTCTCATATATATGAATTACAATTTCTAGCAACCTTCTAAACTGTCCTTTTGACTTACTGTACTTTTCTTCTGAGCATTTCTAAATGTTCTGTTTGAAGAAGTGAGATATTTTAATACGACACTTTAAAAGGATCTGTGTGACAAAAAATGACACAGAATTCTATCATTTTTTCTCCCACTGTCAACTTGTTTATGGTAGTGGGTGACAAAAAATTCAATATATATTACTTACATGGGCTTTTTTTCCTTTCCACAGATATTACTTCTCATATTAAGATAGAGTTCAAACGACCTCTGCTCCATAAGCGTCACTCTACTAAACACGGATTCTTTTCAAAATTTATTAAATATGTTTCGCTTACTGACTAGAGGCAACAGTAACACGTTAAAGCAACTGTTTAAGAATCGTCGCAAATTTTAGTTATCAAAACAATTTTGTTTTTTTAAGATTATAAAACTTTTAGCTTAATTTTGGAACTAAAATATCTCAACCAAATTTGGTGTATTAATTTTAAGTAATCATGTTTCAAGCATTGAAACAATTTCATTAAACAACCCGAAGTAAGTATTTCGAAATGTTTATTTTCTTCTAATTCACGGATTTCAGATCCTCAGAATAAAAACAAAAAAATAGTATAAAGTATTGCGATATGAGAAAGTAATTGCTCCAAGCCTCGTACATAAGTGCTATGAAATAAATGCACATCTATAAGGCATAAACTGAATTCCTTGTACAAAATAAGCAGGAAGCGCTGTAATCGCGAAAATTTCGGGTATCATATTTCAAAAGAAATATCCATTTTGACTGTTCCCGAACCTACTTAGACAAATTTTGCACGATAACTGTACTTGCTGACAGAATAAAGGACGCTTTTTTCCAAAAAGGATTGTAAAATGAATTTAAAATGGATTTTCCCATGAAATATGGACTCATGAAAAAATGGTTGACCATGACAAACAAGCAAAATTGATCGTGATAAACAAACAAATAGATTGTGCACCATTATGAGATCTGAGAAATTTTTCATTCTTTCTAAATTTCCTTTTTTTTTCGATGCGACATAGTCTTTAAATTTATCTTGTACTTACCCTTTTAAGCAATTAAATAAATTTGAATATAAAGCGAATAGTCATAAATGAAACTTACAAAACGTCTTTTTCATACTTAACTATCGATTTGCATTGGCCTACACATATCTGTATTTTCTAAATCTAGTGGATTCTTATATCTAAAACCCCTTTCTGGATAAGATTTTCTGTTGGTTTTACTGTTATTCAAGTCGAACATTCAACACTATGAGCACATTTGCAAAGTTTTATGCCGTCTGCCAAATCATTTTCTCCGAGTGTTTTAACCGTATCAGTATTTTTGTGATCTAACTTTTGATGTCATTTGGTACGCATTTTATGTTAGAAGACGATATTGGATGAGCAGAATGTGCTTTTTGCATTTTCTGGCGGAATCCAAAGGCGGAAGAAAGAATGAAATGGCTACTGAAATGTTAATATCAAAGTAAAAAAAATTGCGTTATATTTGCAAATTTTCACAGAACTAGTTTCGATGGTTTTTACCGAACCATCATCCTCAGCTGCCAAAGCGCAAATGACCGAGATAAGATACAGTGATAAGATAAGCTAAGATAAGAATGACTGGACAGGAGTTAAGGTACTGGCGACATTTATTGATGAAACAAGAAAAGATGGAATGGAATTATGGTTTTTAACTAGCACAGAAAGATTTTTTGAATGCAAAACACTTCTAGAAAATCTAATTCATCAGTGGAAGATGTTTTTTGAATAATTTTGGCTGTAGAAAAAATGAAAGTGTGATTTTCGGACCAACAATGCTGGGTCACAGAGGACTTCTGTGTTGTTTCTTTTCTCTTAATATATGCCTCATGTTCCTTAACGCGAAATTTTAAGGATCTTTTATTTTAATTAAACCACACTGGCAAATTAAACCACACTGGTAAATTAAACCACACTGGTAAATTAAACCACACTAAAGTAACTATTAATAAACTATTAATAAATAAAACTATTAATAAAAACTCTTAGTAAATAAAACTATAATTAGTAAGTAAAACTGTTAGCAAATTAAACCACACTGGCAAGGAATCCTGTAAATAGCCCAAGAATTCATATCCGGATGGACTCGGAATTTTATTGATAGGAGAATAGACAACCTCGAAAGTTGAATTTCTCTAAAATATGTAAAATTTTATAGCTAATTGATGGAACGAAAGGAATGACAACAGAATTCTTATAATCTCCTAAAACAGGAGTGTGCCTTTCGGGGTGTTGAGATGAGAATTTTTTTAGCTGCTTGATTAATAATGTTGGGTGAAAAGCTCCTGTCAATAGCTACTGCATTTAAATAATTTAGTTCTTGATCAAGAGCCAGTTTGGAGGAACAAACTTGAAGTGAACGGAAAACAAAGAAATGAAATGAAGCTAACATTTGTTTAGTCGGATGACATCATTTGAAGTGTGGTGGAAGGCAATGATTCATAATAATGCATGTAGATGCCAGCCAGGATGGGACTAAGAGGGCTTCTCATGCTAATCCCTCAGTTTGCTTGTAACACTTATTTTGGAAAACAAAATGCGCTCGTTTTAAACAGGTTCCTAGTTGATTCTGTCTTGCTAATTTTATATCTTTGCGCGCCCGTTTGATCGAGGTTTGCAAGTTTAATTATGCAAATGAATCATTATGCAATGCATTTCATTATGCAGTATTCCGAGCTGCATTATGTGACTTCTTTTAACACAATCTTGCTGTTGTTGTCTTGTCTCCATGTAATTCATGGAGGAATGGTTGCCAGTGCCTCAAGGAAGTTGGACTTCTACGTTCACCTTAATTTTGAGTGAGAGCACCCCGATGGTTATCCGAGGGTCTCCCACCCCTTTCTCCTACCATTTCCGCTCGCCATCCAATTTCGGCTCGCCATATATATAAAGTGCCATCATGTCGCAAAGACAGTATACATTTACAAACATATACTCCTTCTGTGGAATTCGAACCCGGGTCCTTCGATACCTAACCGCTATATCCTCTGGGCGGATTCTAACACAGTAACGTTAATACCTAAGTAAAATACAGATACAACTAATAAGATGCCTACGAAATTTGACTATGCTCAACAGGTATGTTGAGAAATCATTCATGTTTAGCTTTATGGCCAAGAATACATTAGCTATTTTAGGAATTCTCATTAATAGTAATGAAGAGTATGAGTATTTTTGTGTATTAAACTTGCACACTAGATAAATACGTTCTACAACATTAAGTTTACCTAAACAGGAGTTGAAATATCTGGGAGTTATTTTATCTTCTGCATTCTAACTAAACTGTAGCATCACCTATTTGACGTCATAAAAGGAAAATTCTTCATATGAGGGTGGAGGATAGGAGGTGGAGTAGGTAACAACGAAAAAGAAACTGAATGATTGAATCACCCCAACAGCCACCCTCGAATCTTCACGAAAGGCGGCTGCAAACTCCCATCCCCCAATTCTGCTTTTCGTTTCGGAACACCTGACGTTTTTTCCACACTCTGTGCCATTTTATCGCTTGTCCTCCACACCCACTTCACAGCGCCATGGCTGTCAATCAAAAGAAGGGGACAACTGATAATCGACCAGCTTGTTCGGAACTGAGCTTTTTGCTTCTCTTAGCTCAGAGGTAGTTACTTTTTGGAAAGATTTCTCGCCGTCGCACTGCAAAACTGAGTTCTTTTATTTTTCCCTTTCTTTTCTTTTATTTCTTTATCGAAAATTTTCCCTGTTTTCTGTATGTACACTTCCATTTAAAACCTCATCCATGATTCTTGAGGTCATTAAGAGCTATTAATCATTTTCATGCCACATAAAAGTTTTTTCTATAATGCAAATATTTTGTTTGAAAAATCATTTGATCTTCAGTTTATATACGTATTCTCTCTTTTTATATAGAAATAGTTACTTTTCTCTTCTTTCACTCTTTTTTTTGGGGGGGGCAGGAGTTAATGCTATGAGAGCATAACTTGTAATAAAAGTATTTGTGAATTTCACAGAAATTGTACACTAGACACTCGCAGAATATTTAAACCATTAATAATCTCTGATTTCCCTGACAGTTTAAATTTGTTGTTGTTGTTAACTAATGATCTCTTGCCTGACCTATAGTCAATCCAAACCCACGAAAATCCTCGTCGCAAGGAGCGTAAAATATGCCTGTCGTTGGCCTTGAGCACCTTACAGATGACAGTGTGATTTAGCTCAGTTCCTTCCCTAATTTTGATGGAGAGCACCCTGGAGAGGACGAGTCCGA
>KK117591.1:8669-19399 GCA_000611955.2 Stegodyphus mimosarum | reverse complement strand
CTACTAATCAACCTCTCTAGAGGACTTTCGGCTCGCCGCATATTTAGAGTGCCCCAAGCCTCACGGACACTTCACATTTATACACAGCCATGCCTTCTCCGGGATTCAAACCTGTTTAAATTTGTTTCATGGCTTATTAATGTTGAGTTTTTAGAACAGTTTTCGCAAAATTTTTCAAAGTTTTATAACAGAGCAGAAACTATAATTTTCATGAGAATTGATAATAAAAAGTTTTGATGCAAATATAAAATAATTTCTTTTTAACAATCTACGAAATAGTGAAACAGTCCGCGAAGTTTATTTTAAATTCTTATTTTATAAGCACGCTTAAATTATTATGTAGTTGTAAATTAATCATTCTCATCAAGTTAATAACTAAATTTTAATATATAAAGATATGTAAGCTTATTTGAGTGTCCTACTTCGAAGTAAGAGTGAATTAATTTAAGCAAAAATGCGACAAAACACATGAAATATGATTTTACGATATTACAAATAGTATTTAAAAGAAAAACGAAGCTATAAAATTTTAAACCAAATGCTTAATGGAAGAACAAGGTATGGTGTTTTCCGTGACTCTGTAAGTTCTATCGGAGTATGACTTTAATTTTTAAATTCTTTTCAGATGGTACTTCGATCTTATTCTATAGTCAAACATTAATATGAATTTTAAAACTGACCTTTTCTTATTTTTTTTTATTTTTTATTTATTTATTTATTTATTTATTTATTTTTTTGTAAAAAACCAACAGAAGGAAAAATTAGATTCCTCCTAATTTTTTGATCGGTTTTTGATTTAGTTCTGTTTTACATTTGAACGTTATTTTTGGTTGATGAGTTCGTTTACTAATATTTCCTGTAATTATTAGTTTATACTGTTGCTTCAGTGTTCCACTGTTTAGGTGCTGGATAGATTTTGAAAGTCTTTGAATCAGAGGGAAGATGATGGCCTAACAGATCCGGAATTTTTGGTATTATTAACATAGTATTTGAAGCTGGTTAATCAACTACATAGAGATTATTAGCATCTACAAATACTTTTTTTCTCATTTTTTACAGATGATATCAAAATTGAAAAAAAAATTAAATGAAATTAATGTCCGCATTTTTTTTTTAAATAAATGGAAACATTTTTGAGGAAAGCATACCTAAGCACTTATGTAAAAGGTAAAAATATAATTAAACATAAAATTATTTAATAATAAAACATAATTAATATATATTATAAATAATTTAATAATTTTTTTACTATTTTAATTAGAAAATTAGAATATTTTCAAGAGGAAAAAACTCTTGAATATTTTCCTTATTTCTTTTTTTAATGAGTGAAACTTTCTTCCTTGTAAAGAATACGGCGTTTTCATTCTGTTAAACATAATTTAAAACCCATTTATTTCTGCAATTGAATGAATAGATTCTTTTTCATTTGCTTAAGCATATAACCTACATCTCTCTCAAATAAAAATAAACGAAGAAATGGCTTCTTTTTAAACAGAATACGAAATTAAACGCATACTTTAGCTTTCCTTACCTGGATAGTGAATGAATGTAATGTCATCACGATATTATTCTGTGTTTAGAAAAGAACACTTTGCAATCAAGCACTAATTCTTGGAATAAACAAAGAACATTCCTATATGCAACGCTTAATAGGTTTTTAGTAACGTTTACAACCTATTTTTTTACCAGATGATATACATATAGTGACGTGTTATTGATTTGTGATGACATCTTCTTGTAGTAAAATTAGGTAATATTATAAGGTATTTCTTCAACCTTCTTTTGACGATTGAGTCTTCTGATCCCCAGGCGCCCTTTAAATGGGAAAGTATGTAAGGCATTTCTTCGGCTTTCTTAGCATGCCTTCGTGGTGTAGTGGTCAGCACGCTCCGAGGCGTATTAGAGAGGTCCGTGGTTCCAGTCCTGGCGAGGGCAGTGCTCATTTTTATCTCTTCTGCTTTCACAAAACGCATAATATCGCTGCAATATGAATGAGCATAAAATGGGTCCCAGAAAAGTATTTTTTGTTTTAAGCAAATAACCGTGTCATACACACTTCTCAGAAATAATTTAATAGCCTCTTCAAAGCATATATTTTCCCATTTTTGATTTTTGTAGAATTCATGTCAAAGAACAATTTAAAGCACGTAAATAAACTATCAGCTTTATTTTCAACGGCCTCTAAAAGTAAACAGGCTAAGTGGAGTTCTATAGCATTTTAAAAAAGTAAAATAATTCAAACTTGTATATGACACCTGATAATTTTATTATAAATACAGATCATTAGAAAGTTACTATATTCTTACTACATAAAGAGTGCAGCTGATAACGATGAACAGTAGTATGAGACAGTTTATAGAGCTGAAAAAAGTCTGCATTTATTTTCTAGTTCACGGAAAAGTATATCGTTTAGCGCATGACATCTGGTAATTTTGTTATCAGCTTTAAGTATTAGAAATATTTGGCCTTTAAATGATATAGCTGATTGTAACGAATGGAAACATGAATAAGCTGATAAAGCTGAAGTGGTTCAGATTTGATTTTATTGAACTGCAGCAGAATGGTATCTGCTGAAAATTTCGTTAAACTTCATGATATGCTGTATTTAAGATTCATTCTCGCATTCTTCTTTTTAAAGCACTATGTCACATGTTCAGTAGTGACTATAATAATAATAATAATAATAATAATAACAATCACAACAACGACAGTAGTAGTGGCATTACTACTACAACTACTGATAATAATAATAATAATAATAATAATAATAACAATCCCAACAATGACAGTAGTAGTGGCATTACTACTACAACTACTGATAATAATAATAATAATAATAATAATAACAATCACAACAACGACAGTAGTAGTGGCATTACTACTACAACTACTCATAATAATAATAATAATAATAAGGGCTCTTAGGCTGAAAATGGCATTTTTGTGGTGTTTCGCTATGAACGGCGAATCTCTTTTTAAATTGCTGCTACCAAATATTATCTTCCTGTATTAAAGAAAATAAATAATGGAGAATCTGCATAAATATACGTGCATTGTGAAAAAATGGTACCTAGAGCCATCAAATTTTGAAGTGCGTAAACTTCCCCCCGAACATGAGCACTTGAAAGCCAAATTTTTTAATTTCAAATTAGTTTTGTTACCTATTTCATACTTTGTAAAATGCGTAAGTGCCAAGAAGGTGCTATTTAATAGATAAAGTAAACGCACGAAACATTAATAATAAAAAGAGAAACGTTTCCAAAGCCATCTTAGTAAGAAAACTAAATATTGATATGATGAACTCAGAAAAGACTGAAAAAGGCAGAAAAGTGTATGCCAACACTTAATGCTATATCGGAAGTTCTAAGGACATACTACTATGCTGCTTTTGAAAATTTTGTAATTTTGCTGTTGAACTGTGTGTGGAGTAAGTGCGAAGAATATGATGCTTAATAATATAAAAATATAAAAATAATATAAAGAGACAATAATAGTAATAATAATAATAATAATAAGTAAAATGAATAAATATAAAAAAGACAAAAAAAAATGTTAGTAGAAGTGAATGTAAAAGCGGACTGGTAGACTGCAAGCTCAGCGGAAGCGTAAAAAAACTTAAAAAGCCCTTTTGGGCGGCCATTAAAATCTCAAAACTTTCAGATTAATTTTCCTTTGTTTTTTTGCTTAACTAAATGAAATCATTCTTCAAATTAAACTATTTAAAATGATGGGAATCTGAAAGCTTTCAGATGCTTTAAAATTTATTTACTGTTTTTTAATAATTTTTATCCATTCGCAGTACATTTGTTTATTTTGCTAGTGATATATATTTACTTACGTAAGCCTCATGGTATACTTGTGAAACACGAGGAGATAAATTAGAGTTCACACACACACACACAAAAGTTATAATGATTTAGATTCCAATTTATGATTCAGTCAACGAAATATGATACAGTCTCAAGCAGAAGCGGGAAAAATCTGTTCTTGGTTATCACTTGGAAACATGTTTTGGACGTTATGATGTCATTACGTCACACGATTCTGCAAAGGGTGCTTATACATTTTTAGAATTAATTTTAGAACTAAACAATTAAAAAAAGCAAAGATTTGGAATAAAAATTTCTGACAACAGTTTATTATTCGATAAGAGAGACATTGTCTGCTATGTTTAAATTTATTCTTCTTTCAAAAAATGGTATGTAAACAACTTATGGATTGAAGGATACCTTTTTACGCTTTCCGAAGAGAAATATACCTATAAAGTTAAAAATTTAGTTCAAGTCTTCACCAAATTATGGTACTAAAAATGTGTTGCGACCAAAAGACGGTGAAACATTAATCCATTAATGTGCTGCTTCGGTTGAATCATTATTTGATGTTTTGGTTGAACCATTATTTGATAATGTGTTGAACCATAAATTCGCAATACGTAAATATTTGCCTCTATAAAATTTATTTTTTCTAACATATACATTGTAAATATTTAAGTTTATTTTGAATGTGTAATTTTACAACATTATTTACAATTAAATTATCACAATTATTTGCAACAGATCCAATTCATTAGCACCAAGCAATTCGTAACTTTTCATTGTACGCCGTCGAATGTTAGTGGATTTCCAGACGACTCCTAATCTCAGTGAATGACGGTATATTTGGAGAATATAATCTTCAGAACCATTGGCTCTGAAAATTGAATCAAGATCTAAGCAGCTTCATCACCTTTTAATTTTGAAAACATATTTAGAGATAAATCAAGCTATAACAGCACTCAAAAGAAAAAGACAGAGAGAAAAAAAAATAAGCAGCAAACCTCGGGGCACACATATCTGAAAACTACCCCGGGGATAGCCGTAAAAGGCAGCATCTGATTGCGTAAAAGCAGGGGCCTTCCCCTCCACCCTCTCAACTAAAGCCCCTAGGCGCCCTGAAAGCGAACTTAATGGACGTAATCAGGGGCATACGAGCTTTTAGGACTCTGTTACCTCCCCCACTTTTTTCAGGGGGAGTCGAGAAGGGAATGAGTAGATTCGCATGTGTTTTCTTAAAGTTCTAGGTTAATTTCATAATGCAGTGAGAGTATTTTAATAGCAACCAGGGGATCAGATGGGATGAAAGGGTTTATTTCTTTCAAAAAGACCGAAAAGGGATTTGATAGCGGCAGTTGGGAAAGACTGGTGCTATCTCTTTATATAGCCTCTCAGTGGGGAAGCAAATAATGTTAAGTTTTTTAATTAATATTTTTTAGTGCAAGTTGTGGCATTAAGTAGGTAATTCAATGTTTAAGTCTTAAACACATTTTTGTACACTTTTTTAAATCTATTTCCAACAATTTTTTTATCGCTAATGATGTTAAACGTGTCAGAAAATGTAACAAGATAAGCATTTGTGCTTGCTCGTAGTAAATTTAAGTTAATGTGGTTTTCAGCTACAAAAAATGCGTTCTTTGTATATAATTTAACTATGTACTTTAGGAATGCTGCAGCAGAAGCATATTTTTTTAAACCATAATGAAGAATTTTAAGCATTTATTTCGTTATTGTAATGAAGTAAAAGAAAACTGGTTGTTAATATTTCAATTTATTTAAATTTATTTTTGGTTTTAAGGTTAAATTGAAATCAGATTGTTATTTTAATGCTGAACTTTTTTTTCCGATTTATTTTCAAATTGTGCTTCGCGAGTTTCAAAGCCAAATCGGGTTAAGCTATTTAAAATCGGAAACAAAATTAATGTAATTAATTAATCGTAATAAAAAGGGGGGGGGGAAGGAAAAGAAAAAAATCTGAAAGCTTTCAGATTTTACATTAACCCCTAAAAGGGCCTTTTTTTAACGTTTTAACGTGTTACCTTTATTTATTAAATATCATGTTCCTCGTACTTAAACCATAAAATTCAATTCAACAAAAATATCATAAACTATTTAAAAGCCATATCTTTAGAATTTCCGATACACAGTCTCGCGCTGGAGACGAAAAATGTTTATAACTTATTATTTTTTTTCATAAAGCGTTGCCATTGCTTGCTTTGAAATCTTTGAGTTTCTTAATCAAAAACTCATAAATGCTTTAGAAAATATGAAATACATAATAAAACAAATTCCAAATGCCCATTTTCGAGTGGAGACGTACGTTATTCAAAATTTTATGACTCTAGGTACTCTTATTTTATCACAATGCGAGAAACATGCATACATTTATGCAGATTCTTCATTATTTTATTTCTTTAAATATAAAACAGGGCTGTAATATTTGGTGGCAATAAAAGGTGATTCGCCGTTTATAGTGAATCAACTGAAAACTCAAAATTCCAAAACGAAATTAATAGCCCTTCTGGGCAAATTTCTCCTTCGGGCTAAAAAGGTGTTCCTAATACAAATGTTTACTTGTACTTTCAAATGCCACAAAAAAAAAATTTGAGAAAGATATCAACAGTAATTAGATAAAAAGTCAACAGAAACAAAAAAAAAAGCATCCCCATAAATGAGTGCGCTCGGAGACACAAACATATGTACAAATAAATACATATAAATTTGTCTAATGCATAACTGGAATTTAATTGTCATTGGTTCTTTACAATGCTCTTCTTCGCAAATATTTCACGCAGGCAATTTTGTCATACATATATCTCTCCAACGCCCCTTCTAATTTTTCAATGCACTGGTCATTTTGCGTAGGAAAAAGTGTGTGTTTTCATTCAAAAAAATTTGAAATTTTTCCCTGCAACTTTAATCGTGACAGTACTACTAGTTTAAACACTTCAAATAAAAATATCTGAAATTTCTTTTCGATTGTTTGTGCGGGTAGGCCGCCAGGTGCTTATAAATCGTGAATTTCTTATGAGCCCTGATATTGTTGAAATTAAGTTTTTGGTTTATATTAAAAAAGTCTACAAAAATGTGTTTAAGAACTAAGCACTTAATTATCTACTTAATTCAGTATTCACAACTTCGCTACAAAACTGACATCATTTACTTTTCCATTCAGAGCATATGCAAAGAGATCACATCACACTTTCTCAATTTCTGCTATCAAACTGTAATTGAGAAAATTAATTTACATGTTCCTCATTAAAAATCAGAGCAATACAAGAAAATTTATTAGTAAACTTGTAAGGTTTAACCTAATTTTATTAACAGTTATTTTAAGTTATGATTCTTTCCTATTTATTCTAATTTCAGCTTACAGTTTCCTGCCAGAATGTAATTTCAGAAACGCAGTTAATGCAAATGGATAAGAGTACTATTTAAGTCGAGGCTTCACCGACTTCTACAGAGAAAGTCTGATTTTCCTGACTAGCGCGCGTTTGCCTTTTGGCTACATTCTCTCTTAGGATACTACCCTCGGCCATACTTTAGCCTCTTGCTTGGCTTCGTCGATTTAATTAATATTTAGGGGCCAACTACTTAGAATTCTGATAGCTTCGGCTATATCTTTCAGATAGCTTTAGTTAAGCTTAGTTTAGTTTAATTTCATAATTATTTAAGTTCAAGGCCAAATGGAGGCTTTGTGTATACTCCGAGTTAGGAACTGATTGTAAATATTCTAAGAAATAAAGGGTAGTTAACCTTTCTTAATTCTTACGTGTTTATTCACACACTTAAGCAATTATTCTCTTGTTAGTGTTTGTGGGGTTCTGAGATTGAACATTGGAATTAAATAAGTAAAACCCCACATTTGGCGCTCGAAATTGTTCTTAACGAAGCATGCCGCTAGTTACTGAAGACTTCTCGTTGAGCCCTCCCACATTACAGTTCCCTCAGCCACAACCATACCCCCACGGAGGGATTTGGATTTATTGTGGAAACTATGAGAGCGGTGATGAAGTCCACAGCAACTTTTGATGGAAGAGGATCCGTAATGACCTACTCGGAACAGCTACAGTTACACTTCACATTATATCCTGTCAACCAGCCGAAGAATTACCATCGCTCCGACAAATTTAAATTGTCAAACCCTCAGCTGGTACAAAAATATTGGAAAGAGTTTGTTGGGGGATCCAGGATCCAAAACTTACACTTGGAGAAAAAGTTTAAAAATTCGCTATTGAAAGCATTCCCAGTTGTAACAAACCGCGCAAGACTGGAATCAGAATTATTTAGTAAATATCAAACTAACTTCGACGAATTAACAGATTTCATCTTAAGGAAGATCCATATTTTCAAATTAGTATATGGGTAAAGGCCCGACAATAAAGTCGTCGAAGTACGAAATTAAAAAGATTTTTCATATACACAAATTCGACTTCATAGGATTAAATATCCGTCAAGGCATCAAAGTAATTGCTAACAACCCTAACTCCTACAGGGGAATTGTTAGAATTCTCAGAAAGCTTGTAACGTTTACGAGCTTTTATGGAAAAATAGCAAGACAGGATTGTCTTTTTAAATTTATTTAAAACTCAACAACAAATTCATTCGTGATTAAATAATGGATAAATAGCGTAAACCGTTACATTGTTATATCTTACAGAAGGGAAAAAACGAGTTTCCCACAGAGTTCTCAGACTACATGTCCTTTCAGCTCCACTGCTTCGTCTCTTCTCACAAAAGAGCAGCGAACAGCCGTGAACAAGTCGGCATCATAAAAGCATTAGGGGATAAAGACCCATTAGCCTTCAGGACATTCTTCCTGGCCGAATCGCTTACACCCTGGCTCTAAAAATGAGTTTCTTAAAGTTAGTCCAAAACAGGAAGTCTCTAATAATATCCAGCTGGTTATTTTCCTAATGATTAATTTGCTGTTACAGTTTGTCACAATGCGAACAATTTTAGGCAGTATTCAAGGTTTTACACCCAGACGAAACCTCAAGCCAGCAGAATTTCTATCGGCAAGAGGGGAAAATAGCAAAGCCGGATAACAAAAAGGCTTGTCAGACCAAATGGTGGGAAAATAGAAAGTAGTTGGACCAAGGGGTTGAAAAGAAAAATTTAAACTAGTCACGGTCACCAGAAGGAGGGTGAGGACACCGTGTGAGAAGGTAAATCCCGCAGAAACCAAACTGAATACGATAGTCGTACAAAAGCTGGCCTTTCCAGAAATCCCAATATTACTGAACGACGTCTCTACGACCGCCTTTCTGTATACTGGGGCTGAATGCAGCTTCCTGTCACAGGACATTTTAAAAAGCATTTTCGTCGTTATAGACTGTTTAAGACAACGGGACAACGCTTGATTGCTTCCCAAGGCAAACAGTGTGTCTGCTTGGGACAAGTGGGGCTGCATGTTCAAATGAAAAATAAGTTTCAGAAAATAAATTTTGTCATACTAAAGAATTTATTAACAGCAGTCATATTGGCGGTTGATTTCTTACGCGCAGCTAGCGCAAAAATTAATTTTAAGGATTCTACCTTACAGGTCAAGATGGATAAAATTCAAGAAGAAAAAACCGCAGTCCCGGAGGTGAATCTAAGTCACCTCGAAGAAGGAGAAAAAGAAAAAAATTCACGAATTGGTAAGAACTTTTTCTCAATTATTCGATAAAAACCTTGTTTCTGCCAGATTGTCTCTCATAGCATCGACACTGGTAGTGAGCCCCCAGTTCGTTCAAAACCGTACGGTTATGATCGGGTGAAGGAAGACATTCTCGAGTAACACATTAAGAAAATGCCCGAGGATAATTACGAAAAGTCCTGTAGTTTTATGTAGAAAGAAGAATGGACTGCCATCCGCAGATCCGAACACATGGAGGTTCGCAATTGATTATCGAAAATTAAATAGCATAACGAAATACTCCTTATATCCCCTCCCAATAATAGATGAAATTATAAGAACAATTTGGTCCACTAAATATATGACCACTTTAGACCTGACGTCAGACTATTTTCAAATTGCAGTAAAACCCTAGGATGTCGAAAAAACAGCTTTTATTACAAAGTCTTTTGTCTTTTTGAGAATGCCGTTTGGCTTAAGCGGAGCTCCGGCTGCATTTCAAAAAGTTATGGATATTGTTTTAAGGCCAGCCTCGGGAAAAATTACAGTAATCTATCTTGATGATATTATTGTGACTAGCGACACCTTAGAGGAATACATTAAACATTTAGAGGAAGTTTTTACATTATTAAATGAGGCGGGCCTCAAAATTAATTCAGAGAAGTGCAAATTTGCCGCCAAGAAACTGAGGTACTTCGGCTATAAAATCTCGAAAAACGGTATTGAGATTGACAACTCAAAAATATTAGTGATTAAAAGTTATCCACCTCCAAATACGGCCAAGAAATTATCGTCCTTTTTGGAAATGTGCTTTGTTATAGAGTGTTCATAAAAGATTTTGCAAAGATAGTTGAACTCTTGCTAGTTCTTAAACGAAAAAGGACGAGGTTCACATGAACAGAGGAGGCGAACACGGCGTTTGAAGAATTGAAATACGCCTTAATTAACGACCCCGGAATAATTCCCGGAAGGGGGTCAGAATCTAGAAATTGCAGCAGACGCGTCATACTACGCAGTTGGCGCAGTTCCTTCCCAAAATGGGCAGCTAATAGCCTTTTTTAGCAAAGGCTATTAGCT
Organism: Stegodyphus mimosarum; assembly: GCA_000611955.2. Taxonomy (NCBI): domain Eukaryota; kingdom Metazoa; phylum Arthropoda; class Arachnida; order Araneae; family Eresidae; genus Stegodyphus; species Stegodyphus mimosarum. The sequence goes on along the minus strand of KK117591.1, from coordinate 8,890 downwards.
GCCCAATTTGGGAAAACGCTGAATCAAACTCAACGTAATTATACCTGCAGCAAGGCAGTTTCCAGCCCCAGGATGGTTCTCGGAGAGCGATGGCGAGACGAAATTACCCTTCCAAGAGCGTCCTAGACATGTTCTATAGGGCTAAGATCAGGAGATCTGGCTAACCAATTCATGCGGCGAATATCCTCACTTTCCAGGTAATGCTCGACTCTATGTGGGAA